>CM069170.1:13433010-13577789 GCA_035221665.1 Okamejei kenojei
ACCGTATCCCGATCAGCAAAAATCGGTGAACAATTAGAAATTACAAAAACTTTATTCACATAACAGTAGTAATTGGTCAAACAGGTTGGTCTTGGTTTCAGCAGCGAGACCGCTTCCTGATCTGAGGAATGTGCGGGTTTGGAATCCTGGACACCGCCTGTATCTCACAAACTACTCCGCACCACGCAAATCAATCATCACCTGACTCGCATGGAAAAGAAGCAAAGAGGAAACGATTTTAAAATAATCCGGTGCCAGTCAACACATCCTTGTAGAATTAAGTGACACTGTCAGCTCAGATTTATTTTCTGTCCTTGTTTCCAATTAAATTTAAACGTAAAATGAACATTCCTATGATCGGCCCTGGAATCATACGTGGGTTAAATTGGGCTTGCAGCACTGGACATGCTGCTGCTGCTGTTGTCTGTTTGCAACGATATGGATCCCCGCACCTTTACTCAGGATTAAAGAACGGCACCAAGTGAGCTTGAAAAGGAGAGAGTTATACGTGGATAGGTCATTGGAATAAATAATAAGGTATTTATAGCAAAGTGGAATCTTGGAAAGTGTTATCGGAGTCTCGCTTCAATAGATTCCATATACTCCGCCAGTTAATAATTTAAATCCAAAGTGGATGCAGAACTCAATTCATATTTTCACTTTTAAGCCATCAGATAATAAAATTAACTTGCCACATCCTCACCAGCTACCCCCTAACAAAATGTAAAGCAGACAGACAATGAAGAGTTTAAAAAAAGCTCCGTGAGGAATTGGAAGAAAGACCACTTTCTGACGTTTGTTCAGGCACCGATAAATCAATCAACCTCCAGACTCTTAGGAGATAACGTTCGAATAGCAAAGCGGAAATAGTTAGTGCGTAGGATATGGACTTTCAGATGGTTTTACTGGAGGTTGTTTAGATTAGATAGTCGATGACCTTGGGGACTGGTATGTTGATCTGATATGTGCTGTTGGTTGACCCAGGCAACGTTTTCCTTCCATTCGCATTCCAATTCTTGCTTGGTGGATATATTAATAACATCCATTCCAGAAACCACAGAAGTGTTGGAACCTTGTCATCCTCATAGCTGAAGGGGTGGCGATTGGGGAAGGGATGCGGTGACATCTACAGCAAGTCAACAGAAAGGTTTGACGAGCCTTCTGTGAAATATAAATGACGGAATGTCGCCTGACAATGGTCGTGAGCTTGTTGCAAATACTGAGGTTAACAAAAGAAGTGGCAATAGGGAAGGGGCTGAGTAGATAAAATTTACACTGCAGGGTCAGCAGACACATGTGGACAGATGCAGAACTGTGGCGATAAATCACCCCATTTTGGTTTAATGTTATCACAAAAGTGGTCAAATGTCAATGTCCAAATCAAGGGTCATACGCATAAGAAATGGTACCTTTAACCCACGAAGGGGTCTGCGCCAGCCCGCCAATCCCACTACACTCCTCACCAACAATCTACAATGCGCCCTGACAAGCATTTTTATCAAGGTTCATGAACAGCATGTTTTTTGTCAGAACGATCTGCAGATGCTGGTTTAAACCGAGGAAAAAACACAAAAAGCTGGTAGTATCACAGCGGGGACAGCCGGCATCCTCTCCTGAGATGCTGCCTTTATCCCACAGAGTTTACTCCAGCTTTTTGTGTAATATCTATAGTTTTGTAAGCGTCACCCTTTCAAGACCACAATAAGTTCAATCGAGTTGAGATGTACCTAGATCTATCCACGCAAACCACTCCCTCCCATGACTATCTAACACTTTCCCGCGTGCCTTGAGCAATACACCAGCAATAATAGGATGCGTCACACGCACGACACCCCCTCTTCACCCAGCTCCCACCAGGACATGCACGGAAAAAGGTGTGAAAACGCATACCTCTCCAGATTCAGGTAGAGAGTTCTTTTTCAAAGCTATATCAGGCAACTGAACCAACCACTCAACCAGTTAGCGATGGTTCTGTCCGTCCCAATGGGAGACCCTCGGACTATCGTTAAATTCACACTTTACTGAAATTAACTTACACTGAATGCCATTCTCAATTTCTTGTACTTTGCCTTGTGGCTGACTCGATTTGTAATTGCCTAAGAAGAACTGCAGATGCTGGAAAATCCTGAGGTAGACAAAAATAGCTGGAAGAAACTCAGGGGGCAAGGCTAGCATCTATGAGCGAAGGAAAATAGCAACGTTTCAGGTCGAGAGACCCTTCTTCAGACTGATGTGAGGTGGGGGGCAGGAAGAGGAAAGGAAGATCGGAGACGATGGGGCCTTAGGGAGAGCTGGGGGGAATGGGGTGGGTGGGGGGGGGGTGAGAGCAGGGACTACCTGAAATTGGAGAAGTCAATGTCCATAAACCGCTGGGGTGTAAACTGCCCAAACGAAATACGAGGTGCTGCTCCTCCAATTTACGGTGGGCCTCACTCTGGCCAAGGAGGAGGCCCAAGACAGAAAGGTCGGATTCGGAATGGGAGGGGGAGTTGAAGTGCTGACATCGGGCGATCAGGTTGGTTGTTGCGAACTGAGTGGTATGAGTGGGGACTGATTTGTGGAAACTTGGGGAAAAGGAAAATGTCTAAACTGTATTGATCTATTGTACAGCCTCCGAAAATGTCAGATGGAATTGGATTCCCGCAAGGTTAATGTATTGTATATATTTATCATTCGAATAAAGTATATTTTGAAATAAAAAAAGTTTTGATCTGAGTGGAGGTGTTGGGCGAAGCGATCGCCAAGCCTACGCTTGGTCTCGTGGATGTAGAGCAGCTGACACCTAGAGCAGCAGATGCATTAGATGAGGGTGGAGGATGTGCAGGTGAACCTCTTTCGCACCTGGAAAGACTGCCTGGGTGCTTGGATGGAGTCAAGGGGGAAGGTAAAGCGACAAGTGTAGCATTTCCTGCGGTTGCAAGGGAAAGTGCCAGGAGAGGGGTGGTACAGGTGGGAAGGGACAAATTGACCAGGGAGATTGTAATGCATAGTATTTTCTCTAACTGGTTAGTATGCGACAAAATTACTTTTCATTGTACCTTAGTACATGTGACAACAATAAACTTATCCCATTTCCCAGCATTCCAGATTTGTAGTCTACTATCCATTTACAATTTGAATGCTTATCCAGATGCTGCCCAAATAGTGTGAGAGTACTGCCTCCAACACCATGTCACGCAGTGTGTCCCAGACTGTGGCCATCCTCTGGTGAAAGATTCTTCTCCAGAGATCATCCTGTAAAGTCCTGACCTAAATCCATTGCATCCCCCACCTCCCCAGGCCTCACGGACACGTCTACGATAGAGTAAGGTATTTTTTACCATCGACTTTTCTCATTGCTATTTCTTCCTCTATCTGATCGCTGCTTGTCCTCCGCAACTTAAATGAACACTTAAATGAACAATTCAACCACTGCAGTCTTTGTTGATAATTGAAATATTCATTTCTGAGCAATATCCCTGATGGATCTCCTCTGAATCCTTCCCACAGTATGGAGATCAGAATTGCACACACAACTCCACATTAAGACTTCCTCCTAAATGTGTAACTATAAAAAGTACTTCCCTGAACTTGCATTCCATGCTGCAGCTAATGACAAGAATGCTAAATGTTGTATTAGTGTGCTGCTGACTTTAGGGATCTATGGATGTGTATGGGTGTTTCTCAGTGGTCTCTAGACCCTTGTCATTCAGGGTTTTATTTATCCCTCCAACATGCGACAACTTGCACTTATCAGGATTAAACGTGAAAGTAATTTCTCCGCCCAACATGTTGACTAATCATCCACAAATACTGGTTCAAATCCTGTTGCAGCGGTAGAAATGCTTGGTCCAAGTGATCACAATTTTGGCAGATAACTGAAAGGCCAAAAACAGAAATATTTGGAACAGAATGATCAGATTATCTCAAAATAACAAGCATTCAAATTGTAATGGCAATTTCTTTATTTTCCAATGTCCAACTTTCCCGTTGCCAGGTGATTCTTCATAAGTGTCTTCAGTGAGTCCCGCTACTTTGATGCTGTATATAAGGAAAATCCGTAATTCTATCCCATTTTCTTCTTTTTTTTCTATATTGTTAATAAACATCATAATCATAAATAAAGATTAAATCCTAAATGAATAATGCATTATTTTCTTATATTTTTTTCCCGATGTTCGATGCCCCCCCCCCCCCCCCCCACCCCAGAAAACCGTGTAGCCCGATGGTAGCTTGTGAAAATTTCAAGTCGGTATATTTTTTTAATGGGGGATCTATCGGAAATGAGAATACTTTTAAACGCTAGGTATTAATAATTAAAATATTTATCACCTTAAAAAAAATCCTCTCTTCTAAAAATGAAATTGTAAATCTTACCGTGTTTTCAAAAATTCCTTGTCCTGATGATTGGAGTAATTTACAGTCACGCACATTTGTTGAGCCGTCCCACATGGCTATAAATAGAGTCGACGCGAACATGCGACCTCAAAAGAACGTGGAGTTCAAAAGTCTCCTACCTTGTGAAATTCTCCTGATTCGCGGGACGAGAAGCGTGTGAAAATCCCGTTTCTTGCTGCATAGCGGGTACGTACCTCTATTCGGCGTTATCACCGAACGGTACTGAACACTTAGAATCTTTTTTTAAATTCGTCCTTTTTTGATTTGTTTCTGGAGAACAAATCGTACCATGTGGCATTTGTCTAAACGATATGGCGAGGCATGGCCTTCCGGCGAGGCCATCCTGGGCTAAAGGCTTGGGCCACCATTCCCGTCACGGCCACGTCCTCAATTTAACCCTCGATCTCCATCCAGCTCCAGCCGCACACACAAGCCGTCGCAGACGCCGCATGTTCCCGTGACCCGATGTCCCTCTCCACGCCCGGCCCTCTTCAGCCCTTGACCCCCCACCGGGGAACAAGAGCTGAAGAAGGCCGGGCGGACAGAGGGACATCGGGTCACGGGAAGATGCGACGGCTGCGACGGCGCTGTGTCCCGCTGGAGCTGGAGGAGCTGCTGGAGCTGGAAACTGGGGGTAAGTAACCCTAACTTACCCACACCGGCCAACATGTCGCAGCTGCACCAGTCCTATCTGCCAGCGTTTGGCCCATTTCCCTCAATATTATACAATAGTATACAATATAATACAATATAATACAATAATATACAATAAATACCATATCATAAAATATAATAAAATATGATACAATATTATATAACATAAGACAAAATGACAATATTATACAATATAATAAAATAATATACAATACAGTACAATATAACACAGTATCATACAATATAATATATACAATACAATAATATACATTAATATACAATATAATACAATAATATACAATATAATACATAATACAATAATATACAATATAATACAATATAAGACAATATTATACAATATAAGACAACATAATATAATGTAATACAATAATATACAATAATATATAATAATATACAATATAATACAATATAATACAATATAATACAACATTATACAATATAATACAATAATATACAATATTATATAATATTATACAATATACAATATAATACAATATAATATACATTATAATACTGTATTATATTATACAATATATGACAATATTACACAATATCATAAAATAATATTCAATATAAGACAATATAATACCATATAATACAATATTATAAAATATAATACAATATAAGGCATTTCCACTTCCATTTCAGTTTCAAGCACAGGATAGGCCAGGCCAAGCAATTCATTTCATTTCCATTTCCATTGCATTTCCATTGCCATTTCAGTTTCAAGCACAGTGCAGGCCAAACAACTCATTTCATTTTCATTTCCATTGCATTTCCATTGGCATTTGAGTTTCAAGCACAGGGCAGGCCAAACAACTAATTTAATTGTCATTTCATTTGCAATTCCATTGCCATTTCAGTTTGAAGCACAGGGCAGGCCAAACAACTAATTTAATTTTCATTTCATTTCATTTCCATTGCCATTTCAGCTTCAAGCACAGGGCATGCCTAACAACTAATTTAATGTTCATTTCCATTGCATTTCCATTGCCATTTCAGTTCCAAGCACAGGGCAGGCCAAACAACTATTTGCAATGTCATTTCATTTCCATTTTGCATTTCAGTTTCAAGCACAGGGCAGGTCAAGCAACTGATTGCATTTTCATTAAGGGCGAACAAATCATTTATTGCAAGAACATTGCAGACTCACAGTTCAGTTGATTCATAGCTTAGAATCACAGTTGTGTGCTCTCCCTCGTGATCTTCCAGAATGACTGACTCACGTCCAGGCATCTGGAGTTTTATACTCCTGCCCCCTCAGAATGGGAGTTACCTTCAACAAGGTGATTGTCAGGCGAGGGGACCAATCAGCTGATCTCAAGATTTTTGTAAACATTCATAACTTTTATTTTTCAGCGATCGGAAAAATCCTTGGGACTGCTGCAGCGGAGGAAGACGGTGAGTAAGGTGGCAAAAAATCATAGCGATATAGGATAGCGTTTTTTCTAAAATCAATTAACAGCGTAGATAGGAAGTGGTCAAGATGAGAGTTAGTAATATAGATTTAATTGCAGACATTGGATGTTTTCTCTGAAACTGTATCTGCTGAGAAAACTATATTCAGCACTCTCTTCGCTCTACCTGCTGTACCTGCGCTTGGCTTGGTTACATTTATGTATAGGCTTACCTGATTAGATTGGATAGCAAGCAAACAAAATATTTTCACTGTTTCTCAGTACATGTGGACAATAATAATCATCAGCACATTAATGCAGCTGGTAGAACCGCTACCTCACGGCGCCGGAGACTCTGGTTCGATTCTAACCATGGCCACTGCTTGTGTGGAGTTTGCATGTTTTTCTTATGATGTCGTGTGTTTCCTCTCACATGCCTAAGGCATGCTGGCATGAACGTCAATTGCCCTCTGTAAATGTGCTCCTAATATGCAGAACGCGAGATAACATAAAACTAGTGTGAGCGGGTGATCGATTAATGATTGGCGTGGACTCGGTGGGGGGAAGGGCCTGTTTGCATACTGTGCCTCTGAACTCTGAAATGGTAAAACCTAAAGCTAAAGGGCGATAATAAGTTGAGTTTAATGTCGCAACGGTGTATTCTGTCAAAAGGTGTCGACATTGTGTCCATCCAGAATCAAGAAGAGAATGCACCCGTGGGATTGAACAGTGGGACGGGGACAATTGTTGTGAGATAGCACATTGTTTAGATGCCGCAGGGAATAAGTTACAGCAACAGCCTGGGGACCATTGTCAGGGCAAGCCGAGAATCGCAGCCGGGTCTCCCTCCGTGCAGTGAGCGGGTAGACAGCGGCCCGTGGCCTGACAGCAACCCGCTGATCGGACCGCCTCATCTCCGTCATGTGGTCTGCCTTTTAGCAGAGTGGGGTGGTGACACTCCAAGTGCAGCCATCCATGGAGGAAAACAGACAACCCTTGATAATTCCATTATTTTGATTCATCACAGCTCCTCCAATGTCTTCGATGACGGAGCTCCTGGAAAGGTGTGATGATTCGCAGCTGCTCGATTTGACAAATCATTACCGCAAGAGGCTGGAAAAGGCGATTCAAGAGGCGGTGAAGAATGTCGTCTTTATTCTAGCATACAAGAGATATTTCAGTGAGCAAGAGTACAAGGTAGGGAGTGGAATGGATGAGTGGGTTATTTCAGCCGATACTCAAAAGTTTTCATGCACGAATATTGTGGGCCAAAGGGTCCATTCTTGTGCTGGACTGCTCTTTATAATTATATTCAGGATATGGTTCAATACACTGACACAACCCCAAGTGTTTCAATGATTCACATCGCTAGCAAATTTTCAAAACACTCGTGACACAATAGTTCTATGTGCATTTTACATTTTTGGGATAATTAATAGGTGATCAACTTCTCTTTGCAGTCTTACATCCTTGTTTTTTCCCCAGAGTCATTTTTAACCTTCTCTGCCAAATTGATACAATTAAAGGCCTTCTGTTATTTCCTGGTGAGTCTTATTAGCCTCAGCCGGGTATACAAACTCCTATATTTATCGTTACTCCGGCCAGCTATGCTTTACAATGTAGAACAATGGAATAAATAAGATTGGTGATCTCTACAGGGAAAGTTTATTTCTCTAATTTCAGGAATTACAACAAAATTATGGATTACATTCCAATGAATATTTTAGATATCTACAAATTAGAGATTATGTTAAATCAAATACAATAGATTTTAGTTATAGAAAGACAGAAATTTTAGATGAATGTCTAAATAAACATCCGAATACCGAAAAATTAATAACATATATCTATAATATTTTACTGGAAAATGATTTACCAAGTACGGATAAATATAGACAAGCATGGGAAAACGAATTAGATCAAGTAATTAGTAGAGAAGTATGGAATGAAAGTTTACAACATATACACCACTGTTCATTAAATGCCAGACACTCCTTGATACAATTTAAAGTTATACATAGATTACATCTCTCAAAATCCAAATTAAATAGAATTTTCTCAAATGTTTCTGCGATATGTGATAAATGTCAACAATTAGAAGCTAATTTAACGCATTCATTCACAAAATGTATAAAAATTACTAATTTTTGGATAGAAATTTTTAAGATAATCTCAATTGTAGTTAATGCAAATTTAATTCCAGACTCAAAATTAATCAAATTGGGAATACTAGAAACGAATCAGATATTAACAACACAACAAATAATTTTTATTGGCTATAGTTTAATAATTGGTAAAAAATTAATCCTAAGATTTTGGAAAGGTCCCATTTCCCCTACAATTAAAATGTGGATTACAGAAATGTCGGAGACACTTCACCTGGAACGATTAAGACTTGTCCTGATGGACAGGCTGGATCAATTCAGAGGAATATGGTCTCCATTTATTGAATATTTAAAGGGTTAAGATGGTCCGGTTCGAGGCCATGACTGAAGCCTGAATGAATGAATAGATGAAGAATTATATACAATAGATCATGAATATATATCCAATGAAGAATATCTTGTTTAATACTCCACTCATTTAATCTATCTCTTTTTTATTTTTTTTTCCTCTTTATTACCTATCTCTATTTCCTACTGCTATAAAATAAAAAAATGTACAAATAAGATTGACTGTAAATTTTAAAAATATTAAGAATGTATGTGACGATAATATTTTCTTTTTTTCTTTGATATTATATTATTTCTTCTTAATTTGTAATTACTTCTAATAAAAATATTTTACAAAAACAAAAAAAGCAAAACAATGTAGACACTTTCTGAATCTATAATTGCCTTTCCCAGTGTGACCCAGTGTAATTTACCTTCCATATGTTAGACAATAAACAATAGGTGCAGGAGTAGGCCATTTGGCCCTTCGAGCCAGCACCGCCATTCAATGTGATCATGGCTGATCATCCCCAATCAGTACCCCGTTCCTGCCTTCTCCCCATATCTCTCGACTCTGCTATTTTTAAGAGCCCTATCTAGCTTTCTCTTGAAAGCATTCAGGGAACCTGCCTCCACCGCCCTCTGAGGCAGAGAATTCCACAGACTCACCACTCTCTGTGAGAAAAAGTGTTTCCTCGGCTCCTTTCTAAATGGCTTACTCCTTATTCTTAAACTGTGGCCCCTGGTTCTGGACTCGCCCAATATTGGGAATATGTTTTCTGCCCCTAGTGTGTCCAAGCCCTTAACAATCTTATATGTTTCAATGAGATCCCCTCTCATCCTTCTAAACCAGAGTGTACAAGCCCAACTGCTCCATTCTCTCAGCATATGACAGCCCCGCCATCCCAGAAATTAACCTTGTAAACCTTCGCTGCACTCCCTCAATTGCAAGAATGTCCTTCCTCAAATTACGGGACCAAAACTGCACACAATACTCCAGGTATGGTCTCACTAGGGCTCTGTACAACTGCAGAAGGACCTCTTTGCTCCTACATTCGATTCCTCTTGTTATAAAGGCCAACATGCCATTCCTGTCTTCACTGCCTGCTGTGCCTGCATGCTTACTTTCATAGACTGATGAACAAGGACCCCCAGATCCCGTTGTCCTTTTCCCAACTTGACGGCTTTTAGATAATAATTTGCCTTCCTGTTATTGATACCAAAGTGGATAACCTCACATTTATCCACATTAATCATCTGCCGTGCATCTGCCCACTCCCCCAACCTGTACAAGTCACCCTGCATTCTCAAAGCATCCACCTCACAGTTTACACTGCAACCGAGCTTCGTTTACCTTTTTTCCCAACATCCTTCCTTAGTATGTAAACTCCTGGGTTAAACATACTACTACCACTGGGCCATTTCGTTTAAGTTCTAATGTTAGCAAGATGATAGGCTTCATAATAATATTAAATATCTAATTATTTGAGAAAGCAGTAACTAACCAGACCATGTTAACACGTGTTCATCAAGGCAAATCACGTCTGACAAATGTATTTGAGTTTGTTGAAGATTTAACCTGCATAGTACACAGAGGGAACTATGCAGCAATCTTAAGGAAAAAACAAAGTGCTGGATGAATTCAGCGGGTCTGGCAACTTCCGTGGAAGGAACAGACAGACTACATTTCCGGTTTGGACCTACTTCAGAGTAGTTTGTGGGGAAGCTGTGGCGTTCACTGGATGTTCGAATGGCATTTCAAATGAGCCCTGTAAAATGCAAGTGTCAGGATCTTAGTTTAGTTTGGTTTGTGGTTGTCACGTGTACTGGGGTAGAGTGAAAATAGTTTTGTTCCGTGCTATCCGAACAACGAAAAGATTATTCACAATTACAATCAAGTTGTCCACAGTGTAGAGGTGCAAGGATCAAGGGTGCAACAATTATTGCAAAATAAAGACCCATAAATTCCAATTAAAGATAGTTCAAGGTCTCCAATGAGGTTGCTAGAAAGTCTGGATCGCACTCAAACTGGTGAGAGGACGGTACAGTCGTTTGATAATAGCTGGATAATAGCTTGAAACTGAAATGGCAATGGAAATGAAATGAAATGAAAATGAGATGAGTTGTTTGTCCTGCCCGTTGCTTGAAACTGAAATGGCAATGGAAATGAAATGAAATGCAAATGAGAGGAGTTGTTTGGCCTGCCCTGTACTTGAAATTGAAATAGTAATGGAAATGAAATGAAATGCAAATGAGATGAGTTGTTTGGCACGCCCTATGCTTGAAACTGATATGCCAATCGAAATGGCAATGGAAATTAAAATGAAATTAAAATGAGATGAGTTGTTTGGCCTGCCTTGTGCTTGAAACTGAAATGACAATGGAAATGAAAATAAAATGAAAATGAGATTAGTTGTTTGGCCCGCCCTGTGCTTGAAACTTAAATGGCAATGGAAATGAAAGTCAAAGGAAAATAAGATGAGTTGTTTGGCCTGCCCTGTCCTTGAAACTGAAATGGCAATGAAAATGAAATGAAAATGAGATGAGTGGTTTGGCCCGCCATGTGCTTGAAATTGAAATGGCAATGGAAATGAAAATGAAATAAAAATGAGATGAGTTGTTTGGCCTGCCCTGTGCTTTAAACTGAAATGGCAATGGAAATGAAATAAAATGAGTTGTTTGGCCTGTCTGAACCCACTCATTTCGGCCCACAAGACTCATACTGCCAAGAAACCTGTCTCTTTTGCCCCAAATGCCCGAATTAGCCCAAGGAGTGTATTTTGGCCCATAAGGCCCTTGCCAGGCCAGGAAAAGTTAAGACTGTCAAGTGCCTTTCACTGAGATTTCACTCAGATTGTTTTTCTTAAACAGCCCCTTCAGCCCATCAGGCCTGTACTAGTCCATGAGGAGTCCCTTTAGCTCATCAGTAAGTATTCCCCCTGCAAGTATTAAATCTCACCCCAGTATTTTTCTTCCACTCTTCATTGGCTCCCTGTGAGATCCAGGCCAGTATAGACCCTCCTCCTTTATTGCTGTGGTCTGCAGAAATAGATCAAAAATGCCTAAAATAATACTCTACCCTCCCCCCTTCTCTCTCACAGTCTCCCACCTGTTTTGGGCAGAATTCCTGGCAGTTTCTGAGCTGTCAGCCCAGCAGACTTGAATGACTGAGCTGCCAGCCCACCAGGCCTGAGTGACTGAGCTGATAGCCCACCAGGTCTGAGTGACTGAGCTGCCAGCCCAATAATCCATTCGACCCGCAATGTCCATACTAGCCCTCTGGAAACCAGTCCCTTCGGCCCACAACAGCCATAAAAAGCGCTCGAGTAAGCCCCCCCCCCATACTGGAATTGGTGGAGAGGTGGAATATTGCATTGGGAGACCAGCCTTCCCGTGTGAACATGGGACCCAACGGGTCCCACTTCTTATACAAATAAAATTGACAAACCCAAGGGCAATACATAGAGCAAAGGGGGGTTTGGGGTACACATAGTGTAGAATATTGTTCTTAGCATTGTAGCATACCAGGTTCATAGACAAAATGTTTCAGTCTCAGGAGGGCACTGCCATACAACACCCCGGGTCAGAATCTTAAGAAGGGTTCCACACCAAAATGCCCTGCCCTTGTGCCATGATAGCTGCTACCCGACCCGAAGTGTTTGAATTTAGTTTAGAGATACAGCGCAGAAACAGGCCCTTCAACCCACCGGGTCCGCGCCGACCCGCGATCCCCGCACATTCTACACTCACTAGGGACAGGTTTTACATTTACCAAACCAATTAACCTCCAAGACCTAATTATCCTACAAACCTGTACGTCTTTGGAGTGTGGGAGGAAACCGAAGATCTCGGAGTAAACCCACGCAGGTCACGGGGAGAACGTACAAACTCCGTAAAGCCAGCACCTGTAATGAGATTGTACCCGGGTCTCCGCCGCTGCTTTGGCTGTAAGGCAGCAACTCTACCACTGCACCATCGTGACCGCCTTCCTGCGCTTTGTTTTATTTGATGATGCATTTATTGAGGATGCATTTTCTCTTACAGTACATTGCGGCGGTGAGGTATGCGCATGTGTTAGTCGATGAAAGACGCAAAACGCTGGAGCAACTTACCTGGTCGGGCAGGATATCTCTGGAGGAAGCTCTAGGTGAAGCTTCGGGCTGAGATCCTTCTTCAGATTGAAAGTCAGGGGAGAGGGAAACATCTGTTCCTGTGCCTTTTCTCCAGAGATGCTGCCTGACGCACTGAGATGCTCCAGTATTTTGTGTCTATCTTCGGCATGAACCAGCATCTGCAGTTCCTTCCCCCGCTTTTAATTGATGAAGTTGGATGGTGCAGAACGTTCTGTTCTCCATTCATCACGCGCCTGCATTGTGCTTCGGTGTGGCTTGAGAGGTCATTTTGAACAGTGAAAGGCAGAGAAATTTGATCCCATTGATATTCCAGGAGATTGTCGGGAATCCCTAATTCCCAACTCCGGTAGGGGCCTGTAATGCTCTCAGTTACAAAGACCCAGCCGGCCACTGCATTCACTGTTCCATATGTCTGGGAAGTCCATCCCTGAGCAATTCCTCACTTTCTTATTTGACGTGACTCTGTCCCGCTCCTTCACAATATCTTCCTTATTAATCTTGTCATTCAGTTTGAAATAATACAGACTAGATTAACCAGAATGCCCAGGCTTACTTCTTGAGGTATGGAGAGGTTAGGTAGGCTGGGATATGTTTTTCTTTGCTGAGCAAGAGAATGAGGGGTGACTTTACTGAGGTGTGCAAGACACAGAGATGCTGGGATAAAGGGAACGCTGTCTTGTTTTCCAGGATAAAGGATCCACAAACTGGAGGGTGCAGTCTTGAGGGGAGATGGGAGACATGTAGGTGGGATCTTGGGACAACAGGTTTACTTGGAGAGCAGTCCATGTCTGGAACGCAATGCCAGAGGTAGCTGGAAAAGCGGATAACATTAGGGGTTTCAAAGTACATTCAGACAGATGAGCGGATAGGAGGGGCTTACGAAGCTATGGGCCAAATGCTGGCAAATGGCCCAGGCTTACAATTGCACGGTTGGCATGGACAATGTGGGCTGAATGGCCTGACTCCCTGTGGTATACTGCTCTATCATTCTACCACTTAAGGCACTGTGCCTCCATAAATCCAGCGCCAAGATAACTACTTGTCTCTACGTTTCATCACAGCAAGTTATCAAACGCACGGAGAGAGGAAGTCGTGTGGCCGGTTCCAGACTTCTCCTCAACCTGGTGACTGAGAAAGAGCCGCGGGTCCGTAAACTGATATGGAAATGCTTCGTGAAAATGCACCACCTACTCCCCAAACTGGAGGAGTTGCTGAAAGCAATGGGGGAAGAAGGTACAGGACATGTTTCTATAGAGAATTTGACCTGTTTGTCAAAATGCAACTCAGACTCATTCTATGAACTGATTCTAACAGGTTCTGATCTGATCAAATCGTTCAAAGCCATGAAGGCTGCCTCGGAACTACCTGCTCATCTGAAAGGTATTCAATTGCATGCGTTGTTTAGTTTAGTTCAGGGATATGGCATGGAAACATGACATTCTGCCCACTGCGTACACCCCATCCATCGATCACCCTTTCACGTTAGTCCTATTGTATTCGATGTTTATATCAACTTGCAGTCTGGGGACAATTTACAGAGGCCAATTTGCAGAGGTCCAATTAACCTACGTTTGTGCGATGTGAGAGGAAAGTGAAGGACTCTGGGGGGAAAAAACCCTTACCGGTTACAGGGAGAAGCTGCAAACTCCACATAAACAGCACCCGAGGTCAGGATCAAACCTGGATCTCTGGCACAGTGAGGCAGCTGCTCTTCCAGGTCTGCCAGCTTTCTCCAACCACCCCCCACTTTAAGAGGGTACACAAAAAACTGGAGAAACTCAGCGGGTGCAGCAGCATCTAAGGAGCGATGGAGATAGGCGACGTTTCGGGTCGAGACCCTTCTTCAGACTGGTCAGGGATCAGGGAAACGAGAGATATAGACGGTGATGTGGAGAGATAAGGAACAATGAGTGAAAGATATGCAAAAAAGTATCGGTGATAAAGGGAACAAGCCATTGTAAGCTGTTTGTGGTGTGAAAATGAGAAGCTGGTGCAACTGGGGTGGGGGAGCGAGATAGAGATAGAGGGAATGCCAGGGCCCGAGGGCTGAGGGAGAGGTGGGAAGGGGAGGAGACAGCAAGGGTTAACAGAATTGAGAAAATTCAATATTCAAGCCCAAAGGATGCAGACTCCCCAAGCGGAATATGAGGTGCTGTTCCTCCAGCTTGCGGTGTTGCTCACTCTGGCCGTGGAGGAGGCCCAGGACCGAGAGGTCGGATGTGGAATGGGAGGGGGAGTTGAAGTGCTGAGCCACCGGGAGGTCGGGTTGGTTATTGCGGACCGAGCGGAGGTGTTCGGCGAAGCGATCGCCAAGCCTCCGCTTGGTCTCACCGATATAGATCATCTGGCATCTGGAGCAGCGGATGCAGTAGATGAGGTTGGAGGATATGCAGGTGAACCTCTGTCGGACCTGGAAGGACTGCTTGGGTCCCTGAAAGGAGTGGAGGGGGGAGGTGAAGGGACAAGTGTTGCATTTCTTGCGGTTGCAAGGGAAAGTGTTCGGGGAAGGGGTAGAGTGGGAGGGGAGGGAAGAATGGACAAGGGAGTTGCGGAGGGAGCGGTCTTTGCGGAAGGCAGACAGGGGGGGAGATGGGAAGATGTGGCGGGTGGAGGGGTCACGTTGGAGGTGGTGAAACTGGCGGAGGACTATATGTTGTATTTGCCGGCTGGTGGGGTGAAAGGTGAGGACCAGGGGGACTCTGCCCTGTTTGCGAGTGGGGGAATGGGGAGCGAGGGCAGTGTTGCGGGGTATGGAGGAGACCCTGGTGTGAGCCTCATCAATAGTGGGGGAGGGGAATCCCAGTTCTCTGAAGAATGAAGCCATTTGTGATGAACCCTGGTGCGAGCCTCCCACTTTAACTTTAAGAGGTTTCCTTACATGACATATCTCATATCCTTGTCCTCCAGTGACGCTGCCTGATCTGATGAGTTACTCCAGTAAACATCGAAACATAGAAAATAGGTGCAGGAGGAGTACTATCTTATTTTTCTGTAAATCTGCAGCGTGAATTTGTGGTTTTCATACTGAATGTCCCGTGGGAGAATGCATACCATATTCCTTCTTCACCACTCTATCAACTTTGTCGGCACTTTCAGGGGTTATAGATTTGTACCACAAGGATCAGTACATCAACGCATGGCTGATCATCCACAGTCAGTACCCCGTTCCTGCCTTCTCCCCATATCTCATGACTGCGCTATCTTTAAGAGCCCCATCTAGCTATCTCTTCAAACCATCCAGATAACCGGCCTCCACCGCCGTCTGGGGCAAACAATTCTGCAGATTCACAACTCTGTGTGAAAAAGTGCTTCCACATCTCCATTCTAAATGGCTTATCACTTATTTTTTAAATGTGGCCCCTTGTCTGGACTCCCCCAACATCGGGAACATGTTTCCTGCCTCTTGTCTGTCCAAACCCTTAATAACCTTATATGTTTCAATAAGATCCCCTCTCATCCTTCTAAACTCCAGCGTATACAAGCCAAGCTGCTCCATTCTCTCAACATATGACAGTTCCGCCATTCCAGGAATTAACCTTGTGAACCTACGCTGCACTCCCTCAATAGCAAGAACGTCCTTCGTCAAATTTGGGGACCAAAACTGCACACAATACTCCAGACGTGGTCTCACTAGGGCCCTGCACAACAATAGAAGGACCTCTTTGCTCCTCTACTCAACTCCTCTTATTATGAAGGCCAACATGCCATTCGCTTTCTTCACTGCCTGCTGTACCTGCATGCTTACTTTCATTGACTGATGAATAAGGACGCCCAGATCCCGTTGTACTTCCCCTTTTCCCAATTTGACAGCATTTAGATAATAATCGGCCTTCCTGTTTTTGCTACCAAAGTGGATAACCTCACATTTATCCGCATTAAACTACATCTGCCATGCATCTACCCACTCACCCAACCTGTCCAAATCACCCTGCATTCTCATATCATCCTCCTCACAGTACACACTGCCACCCAGCTTTGTGTCGTATGCAAATATGTTAATGTTACTTGTAATTCCTTTATCTAAATCATTATATATATTGTAAATAGCAGCGGTCCTAGCACTGAGCCTTGCGGTACCGCACTAGTCAATGCCTGCCATTCTGAAAGGGACCCGTTAATCCCTACACTTTGTTTCCTGTCTGCCAACCAATTTTCTATCCATGTCAGCACCCTGATCGATTCCTCTCTAGATTGTATACACATCTATAAGTACACTCCTTGTCCTCCTGTGCTCAAGGAATAGAGTATCGGCCTACTCAAACTCTCCCTACAACTCAGATGCTACAGTCCCGGCAACATCCTCGTATTTCTTCTCCGTACCCATTCCAGCTTGACAACATATTTCCTATAACATGTTCCGCAACTCCACCAATGTTGGTTGTGTCCGGAAATTTACGAAGCAGCCTATCTATATTTACGGCCAAGTCATTTTCATACATCATAAACAGCAAAGTTCCGAGCTCAGACCACTGCGGACTCCATCAGTCACATACATCCATCCAGAATAACTCCCTTGCAACACATCCATCTGTCCTGCATCAGTAAAACAGTTCTGAATACAACCGAACAGTTCACTGTGAATCTACTGAATCTTAATTTTCTAGATCAGCCTACAATGATGGGGTTTATTAAATGCCTTTCAAAAGTCCACGCAGAAAACACCCACTGTCCGTCTCTCATCGATCACCTACATTACCTCCTCAAACGCACCTTTGTTCATATGACATGACCTGTCATGTACAAAGTCACGCTGACTTTCCCCAATAGTCATATTCTATTCCATCTGCGAGCAAATCGTATCCTAACGAACTCTTTCCAATGGCTTCCCAACCGCTGACGAGGATCACCAGCCTATAATTTCCTGGTTCATCTCTATTTCCTTTCTTAAACAGAGGAACAACCCTGGGTACTCTCATCTAATGAATGACGGCACGCCAGATTAACTCCGTTTTCCGCAAAATTATTTCATTTGCGATTCGCATGCTCTTGAATTTAGAGTTGTAGGGATAGATTTATACTATCACATAGCACGGAAACAGGATCTTCTATCTAATTTATCCATACCGATCTAAATGCCCCATTTAAGCTCTCCCGACCAGTATTGCCCAATATTCCTCCAATCCATGTACTTGTCCAAATATTATTTTTCCAATTTTGTTCTGCTTAGTTGAGCAATAAACAACAATAACAATCAGATAACATATAATCAATAACACAGTCAACTAATAACCGTAATATTAGAATTCGTGAATGTACTTTTCTTTGCTTGATGAACCTAATTTCTTTATCTCACCTGATAACAGATGTTCAGCAGAAACACATGGACACACTGAAGGCACAGACTGAAACACTGAGCATCAACACCATCCTGATGAACGAGAAGGTTAAGGTTTTCCAGCTGCTTGATCGGTACGCTGAGCTCACAATCATCTCCACTGTTCGGGATCGGACACTGGTGGAACATGAACTGCTGGCAAGAGGCCGGGACCATGAAGAGTGGAGAAAGGAACATCTCGGGGGAGAGTTTGAAAAAATCCGAACTGATCAGTTATTCCAGAACATTTCGGTGAGCAAATCCAAATCTGGGAATTCATCTGCCGTGGCCGGCGTTCCGGGGATCGGGAAAACAACAATGGTGCAAAAGATTGTTCATGACTGGGCCACAAAGAAAATATTCCACCAATTCCAGTTTGTATTCAGTTTCAAATTCCGGGATTTGAACACTATTAACTGCAGAGTAACCCTGAGGGAACTGATTCTGGATCAGTATCCTTACTTTGGGAATATGCTAGGAGAGGTCTGGAAGAACCCAGGGGGATTGCTGTTTATATTCGACGGTCTAGATGAATTCAAGGGTGGAATCGATTTTGCTGACAGTTGGAGAGACACAGAACCTCAGCACCAGTGCCCAGATCCTGAATCCCGGTGTAAAGTGTCTGACATTGTGTACAGTTTAATCCAGCACAAGCTGCTCCCAGGGTGTTCAGTGCTAGTGACCACCCGCCCCACTGCATTACATTTACTGGAAAAGGCAGAGATCAGTGTCTGGGCTGAAATCCTAGGATTTGTTGGTGAGGAACGGAAGGAATATTTCACCAGGTATTTTGAAGATCAGACGGTGGCAGCAGCTCTTTTCAAACACGTGAAGGAGAACGAGATCCTGTACACCATGAGCTACAACCCCTCCTACTGCTGGATCCTCGGCCTGACACTGGGCCCCTTCTTCACACAAACACACCGGGACCCGCAGCGAGTTCCCAAGACCATCACCCAACTATATTGCTACTTTATTTACCACATCCTGAAAAACCACGGCCGTGAGATTGAGAGCCCCCGTGAGGTGTTACTGAGGGTTGGTCAGATGGCCTTCACTGGAGTGGCTGAGAAGAACATCGTATTCACAGAAGGAGATTTGATCCAATACAATCTGCAGCCTTCCCAGTTCCTGTCCGGGTTCCTGATGGATCTTTTGGAGGGAGAGGATTCAGCCTGGAGCGTGGTGTACACCTTCCCGCACCTCACCATCCAAGAGTTTGTAGCCGCACTCGCACAATTCTTGACCGTAGATCCCACAAATATCATCAGACTCCTGTCTGAAGCCCACAACACAACAGACGGGAGATTTGAAGTATTTCTCCGATTCGTCGCTGGTCTCTCCTCCCCATGGGCATCTTGGATCCTGGAGGAGTTTCTGGGTACATTCCCTCATCAAACAATCTGCCGAGTGATTGACTGGGTGAAGGCGGAGGTTACACGGCAGGCTGGAAATATAAGGAGTGAAGCTGATAAACGGAGTCTCCTGAACACGCTGCACTACCTGTTTGAGGCGCATAATCCTGTACTGGCTCAGCAGATACTGGGATCTTTGGAAACACTTTCATTCAGTTACCTGGGACTGTCTCCGATTGACTGTGCGGTCCTGTCTCATGTCATCGGGCACTGTGATACAATCAGACACCTCAATCTGGTGAGATGTCCGCATTCAGTGTGAAGGTCTCCAGCGGCTGGGACCGGCTCTGCACAAGTGTCAGTGCTTGAGGTAACTGTCCATTTGACGCTAACACTGAACAGTAAAATTGTTTCTTCCGTCCAGCACCCCTTCTATGGGGCCGAGCGGCCGTCACTGTGCACGGGGAGGAGGGGCACCCCTCCTATTTTACATTCCGAGTTGGCGGTGGTCGACTCCTTCGCCACCCGTGTCACCGGTGGACGACTCCGTGCCTCCCCCCCTCCCCGGGTCGCCAATAAACAACTCCGTGCCCCCCCCCCTCCCCCGGGTCATGTGTGTGGACGCCGTTCTCTGCACGAGGAACATTTCCCAGTCGTCAGGGAATGAGAATAAATGGTGAATGTCTCCAAACACCACAACCACAGAGATTTGTTCAATAATGTGCTGAGGTGTTTCCATAAATATCAGTTTGTGAGAAGTTATCTATCTCCGCCTCGCCGTGGTTTGTATCAGTTTGTTTCTTACTCTGTCTGTTTGTGTTTAGACTGGGAAACAACGACCTGGGAGATTCCGGAGTGAAACTGGTGTGTGCGGCTCTGAGGAACCCGGACTGCAAAATACAGAGACTGGGGTAAGTCCTAGACTGTGAGAGATTGTGTTTACACTCACAGGATGTCTGACAGTGAACATTAATATGAACAGTAATTGTGTTACTGATAAACACTGGGGATTTGCGCTGTCTTTTGTCTCTCTGTGTCCCTCACCCTCACTCTTCCTCATCTCCAGGCTGGACCTTGTCGGTCTCACAGATTCTGGAGCCAAGGATCTCGTTTCCGCTCTCAGTACAAACCCCTCACTGACGGGGCTGGAGCTGGGTGATAATAAACTGGGAGATTCCGCAGTGAAATTGGTGTCTGCGGCTCTGAGGAACCCGGATTGTAAAATACAGAGACTGGGGTAAGTCCCAGACTGTGAGACATTGTATTACAGTCACTGGGTGTCTGACACTGAACATTCATTGTAATTGTGTCACTGATAAACACTGGGGATTTGCACCATCTCCTGTCTCTCTGTGTCCCTCACCCTCACTCTCTCTCATCTCCAGGCTGTACAATGTCGGTCTCACAGATTCTGGAGCCGAGGATCTCGTCTCCGCTCTCAGTACAAACCCCTCACTGACGGAGCTGCATCTGAGACACAACTACCTAACAGACCGATCTGTCCCCGCTCTCCGCCGCCTCATAATGACCCTCCCGAGACTGGAGCGGATCTGGTGAGTGTTTGTGTTAATGTTTAATGTGATCAAATATCAGGTGATCAGCGGGCTTCTGCTGTGATTTTGTTCTGTAAGTTGCTGAAATATTAACCCCAGTCCCAGTTATTGATACTGTTGTTTAATCTGTTTATTTCCTCTTCATTCCTCGGCTTGTTTCAGGCTGTGGGGGAATCAGTTCAGTGCAGATGGAGAGAACCAGCTGGGGTGTCTGCGGGGAATCAGACCCGGACTGAGTGTGGACGTGTGAACATTCCGCAGTGTAAACGTCACCTCCCTGGGGACCGGAATATTGTTGGCCGATTCCTCGCCCTCCCCTTTATATGCCCCCCTCCCCTTTAAACGGCCGCCCCCCCCCCCCCCCTTTAAACCCCAATGGATCCCGGGCCGGCCGGGCTGTGACGTCGGAGCCGGGCCTGCCTGCTATCAGAAGAAGGGTCTCGACCCGAAACGTCGCCTATCTCCTTCGCTCCTTAGATGCTGCTGCACCCGCTGAGTTTCTCCTGCTTTTTGTGTACCCTCGATTCTCCAGCATCTGCAGTTCCTTCTTTAAAACTTTGTCTACTCCACTGCGATATCTCCTCAAGGTCTGCCTGCTATCACGTTAACCGGATGCTGCTGCTGCTGACGCCGGATATCCGGTGCTGCCCTCAGTGGGGGACGGGGGAATTGCAGCGGGACCTGTAGGATCCAGGGTACACAAAAGGCTGGAGAAACTCAGCGGGTGCAGCAGCATCTAAGGAGCGAATGAGATAGGCGACGTTTCGGGTCGAGACCCTTCTTCAGACCTGTAGGATCCCGGATTGACTTTATCAGCTACTGCTGTGGATTGATGGTGACAACAGCAGCAGCAACATTGTTCAAACTGTTCATTCACACGGCAATGTCTGTTACTGCTGTATCGTCTGTAAATGAAACGTAAATGGTTTATTATAGTATAAAACTTGTAAAGTTTGTTGCTGTCCAGGTTGCTAATACTTGCTGAAATCAATAAACACTTGTCAATTCCAGATTTCCTGTCGGATTGGTGATTATTTGAGCAGAAATAGGTGACTTTACCATCTGGCCTCCACTCTTTATTCACTCTGTTCCCTCACTCCACTCCCGAACCTTTCTCTGGTGCTTTCTCTCTGTGTTTGCCCTCCCGTATTCTCCCCTTCTTCTTTCTTATCCGGATCAACTATCAGTCTCCTCCATACTCCTCCACCCTGCCCCTGCTCCAGCACCCTACCGCGTATTCCCCCCGCCTGCTCCCCATCCCACTCCCTCTCCTGCTCCCATCCTGCCACCGCTCCTGCAACCTCCCTCCTGCTCCCCCTCCTGCTTGCCCCTCCTGCCACCCATTCTGCCAACCTCCCTTCTTCTTCCATCACCTCCTCCTCCTTCTGCTTCCCCCTTCCTGCCCCCCCCCCACTCCTGACCCCCCCCACTCCTACCCCCCCCCCCATCACCTCAGCCGCTCCTCCTCACCCTCGAGGTCTCACACCCTTCCTGCTATGCCGTCATGTTACCCCCTCATCCTCACCCTAATTCCTTGCCCTCATTCCTTCTCACACTCTTTCCCGCCCTCTTTCCCCCTCTCCTTCTCCCACTCCTCCTCCTACACACTTCCCCTCCTTCTCCCCCCGCACTCTCCCTCCTCCCCCCCTGCCTTTCTATCATGGATACCAGCATGGGCAGCAGGTATCCAATGAAGATAAAGAGTGGCAATAAAGGGGGCTTTTTCTAGTTGGATGCCAGTGACTAGCGGAGTTCTGCAGGGCTCGGTGCTGGGGCAGCTACTCTTCGCGTTGTATATTAATGATTTGGACGAGGGGATTGAAGGCTGTGTGGCCAAGTTTGCGGATGATACGAAAATAGGTGTAGGGGCAGACAGTGTAGAGAAAGTAGGGACTCTGCAGAAGGGCTTGGACAGATTGGGAGAGTGGCAGAGAAGTGGCAGATGGAATATAGTGTAGCAACGTGTGGAGTCATGCATTGTGGTAGTAGGAATAAAGGCGTAGACTATTTTCTAAATGGGGTGAATATCTAGAAATCGGAGATGCAATGGGACTTGGGAGCTGGTGCAGGATTCCCAAATGGTTAATCTGCAAGTCGAATCAGTAGTAAGAAAGCTAACTCAATGCCAGCTAGTATTAATTTCAAGAGGTCTTGTTTGCAAAAACAGGGATGTAATGCTGAGGGTGTGTAAGGCGCTGCTAAACC
Source organism: Okamejei kenojei (assembly GCA_035221665.1). Taxonomy (NCBI): domain Eukaryota; kingdom Metazoa; phylum Chordata; class Chondrichthyes; order Rajiformes; family Rajidae; genus Okamejei; species Okamejei kenojei. The sequence goes on from CM069170.1 coordinate 13,456,452, forward strand.
CAAATTTGGAATATCGTGAGAAATATTGGGCACCATATCTGAGGAAGGATGTGCTGGCTCTGCAGAGGGTCCAGAGGAGGTTTACAAGAACGATCCCAGGAATGAGCAGGTTAACCTATGATGAGCATTTGTCGGCACTGTGAATGTAGCGAAAATAGTGAAAAGATTGGGTAGAGTGGAGAACCTGTTTCCACGAGTGGGAGAATCTAGGACTAGAGGTCATAAACTCAGAATTAAACAACGTTCTTTTAGGAAGGAGTTGAGGAGAGATTTATTTACTCAGAGGTTGGTGAATCAGTGGATTTCTTTGCACAGAGCGGCGTAGAGGCCAAGTCAGTGGATATTTTGAAGGCAGCGATAGATAGATTTTTGATTAGTACTTGTGTCTTGGATTATGGGGAGAAGGCAGGAGAATGGGGTTGGGAGAGATAAATCAGTCTTGATTGAATGGCGGAGTAGGATTAAGGAGTTGGTGGTGGACCTTAGGAGGAGAGGAACACCCCTGCCCCTGTCTCCATCATTGGTGTGGATGTACAGTTTACCAGTGAGTACAAATACCGTGGAGTAAACTGGACCAGTCCAGGAACGCTGAGGCTCTGTGCAAGAAGGGACAGAGCCGGCTGTGCTTTTTGAGAAAGCTCCGTTCCTACAATGTCTGCAGTAAGATGCTGCAGATGTTCTACCAATCGGTGGTAGCCAGTGCCTTCTGCTTTGCTGCCGTGTGCTGGGGTAGCAGGGCGAATGCGGCGGATGCCAATAGGATCAACAAATTCATCAGGAAGGCTGGCTCTGTCCTGGGGGCGGAGTTGGATTCATGGGTGGTGGTCTTGGAGGGGAGGATGCTCCTCAATCTGCGGAGCATCCTGCACAATACAGCTCACCCCCTTCCAGGACAGATTGGTCAACCTGAGGAGCACCTTCACGAACAGACTGGTTCCACCAAGTTACCGCACAGAACGCCTCAGAAGATCCTCCTTACCTGTGGCTATCTAACTGTACAATTCTGTCGTGGGGTAGACTGAGACTGAGGCTGACTCCCCTCGCCCCTCCCCAATCTTTGAGCAGCCCCATCCTTTCCAATCATCATGTTAATTTCATTAAATTTTGTTTCGGTTCGGATTCCTTCACAACTTCAGCTTCCTCTGTGTGCTACAGGGGTATGCACTGAGCAACTATTTTGATAAAGTGAAAACCATGTCTTAAATCTCCTAATTTACTATTTTTTAAAATAGTGATTGAACACCATGCTTCAGATCATGAGGGAGGAAGATAGGGTGAATATATAGTCATTACCCAGAGTCAAAGGACCAAAGGACCTTGCTTTAAGATAAGAGGGGAACATTCTAATAGGGACCCGAGGCGTAACTTTTACACACAAAGGGTGGTGGATATTTGGAATAAGTTGCCAAAGGAGGTAGTTGAGGCATGTACTATCACCACATTTAAAAGTCATATGGACAGATACGTGGATAGGACAATTTTATCACAGAATGAGTGCCAATTTTAAAATTAAACACAGTTCTGATCTAATAAAATGTTTATTCACGCTTTATTCATCCGAAAACTGTTGCAACCATTTTAAAACCCAAGAAAAACAAATTTGCAAGCACTTTAGAACCAATATAATACAATGTGTAAACATTATTTTTAAACCCCAAGAGAAACACATTTGCAAACACTTTACAACCAAAATAATACAATGTGTAAACATTTTTTTTTAAACCAAGAGAAACCAATTTTCAAACACTTTACAACCAATATAATACAATGTGTAAATATTTTTTTAAACCCAAGAGAAACAAATTTGCAAACACTTTACAACATGAAGTGGGCGCATGTGCGGGGCTCTTCTAGAGTGTGCGCATGCGCAGGACATTTCCCGAGTGTGCGCATGTGCGAAGTATTTCAGGCGGGAAAGGCCTGCGGAATCAGCCATGTTTGCCAGACGTTTCTGAGTTGATATATTAAAGAAATAAGTTGCTTAAAGCTTAAATCAAGTTAAGTAAATTACAATTAGTGAAAGTTTCATTTACCTCACAACAATTTAAGCAACTTAGAAGTCAAACAGTCCGACTTGGGATGGAGAAACTATTGAAACCACAACACTTGGATCTGGATCCCAACTCACCTGCTGCTGCAAAGAATTGGAAGCAGTGGATTTGTATACTAAATAATTTCTTTGAGGAGTGTGGCAACGATGCACCAGACAGGCTCAAGACGTTAATAAGCTTTGTCTCTTCTGATGTATACAAGTACATAGAGGAATGTACAACTTATGATTCTGCTATTGATGTACTAAGCAGACTCTTCGTTAAGACACCCAACGTGATATTCGCTCGACACCTCCTTGCTACTCGGAAACAAAAACCTGGTGAGTCACTTGATGAATTTTTACAAGAATTTCAAAGATTTAGTAAAGATCGTGCCTTGAAAGCAGTGACGGCTGATCAATATCGACAGGAAGTTATTCGAGACTCTTTTATCAATGGTTTGGCATTGCCTTTAATACGACAGAGACTATTAGAACACAAAACCTTGGATTTATAGTCAGCTTACAATCAAGCTTACTCTTTAGACTTGGCTCAGAAAAATTCAGATGCTTATGGCTCATCTAATGTGTATTCTGCTGCAACTACTACAAAATAATCTCATCGAAGCACTAATATGGAGCAAGCTGAAACAATTTCTACTGATAAAGGTGCCCTTGCTGCAACATATAATTATTCAAAAAGGAACTGTTACTTTTGCGGGGGTAATATTCATAAGAGCTAGAGATACCCTGCTCGAGAGGCAACTTGTAATAGTTGTGGCAAGAAGGGACATTATTCTAGAGTATGCAAGTCCAAAGCAACTACAAAAATTGTGACTGCTGCCATGTATACGCCTTCTGTATGTGCAATTACAGCTGCATTTCCTCAGAGCTTGTCTCATGCAGCTACAACGGTATCTATTAATGGCCATACACTTAATGTATTACTTGATTCTGGCAGTTCAGAAAGTTTTATAAGTGAACAAGTTGTGTCTTGACTAAATCTAACCATAATTCCTTCAAATAAGGACATTTCGATGGCTCTGTCAACTCTCAACATTCAAATTATAGGATCTTGTATTGTAGGCTTTATTCTGAACAAAACTAGCTATAAATCTGTGTGTCTAGGTATTTTGAAAAATTTGTGTAGTGATATAATTCTAGGTCAGGATTACCAGAAACTGCACAGATCACTTCAAATAATGTATGAAGGATCGATGCCTGAGCTTGTATTGTCAAAGCCACCAGTATTGTGTGGTGTTTCTGCTGCATCTGTTGATTGTCCTTCATTATTCACTAATTTATCTTACAAGTGCAAGCCAATTGCTACAAAATCAAGACACTTTAGTAAAGATGGTAGGAACTTTATCAACACAGAAGTAACTAATCTTTTGCAAGAAGATATCATAGAATCCAGCTAGCTGACTAGCCCTGGGACCGTGTTGCTTCGTCATTATGTCCGATTAAATAAGAATGAGCCTTTTGTTGATGAAGTTGAACTGACTGATGCCAACCCTTCTTATGCAACTATCAAGTATCGGGATGGACGTCAGTCAACGGTCTCACTTCGTGACCTTGCACCATGTCCGTCTTCTCCATCAGCTCCATCACTTCTTGATAACACTAATCGAGAACTTCCTCCAACACTTCCAGCATCCGCTATGGAAACTTCTACAAGAAATTCTAAAATTGTAAATCTAAATAACAATATGAGTGAAGGTGATGACCATGCAATATATCTACCACCAGCTATTGAAACGCCATTACCTCCTGAAGCTCCAGTTCTGCGATGGTCATCAAGATGTATTTTACTTCGGAGTCACGTGAGTGACTACGTGAAGAGCCCGCCTCACGCTGGTAACGGCATGACGTCAACGCTGACGGCGGATGGAGGAGCTGCGGTAAGGAGCAGCTCCTCGCAGCGGTCGGAACGGCCCGCAGGTAAGTGAAGTTACATCGGGGCGTTTTTTAGGTTACGCTGGGTGGCTCCAGCAACGAAACCAAAAGTAAAAATTAGACGTTAACATGCTGATTGAGCACAGATAATTTAACAAAAATGGAGAAATCGGGAAAGAAGGTTTCGCGGGTAAAGAGAGCCGCCCGGGGTGAAAGTAAAAATATGGGACGCGAAGCTAGAGTGGACCCGGTTCCGATACCGTTGGCCACTGATTTACCCGATATAGAATTTCCAGATTCTCCAGAAATAATAACCACGGAGGAAAATGCTCCTAAGAAAAGCAAAAAGAAAGCTGTGAGGCCCGTGGTTTCTGATGATTCTGATTCTGAAAGACCTCCAGACAATAAAACTATGTGGCTAAAAATGGAGCATATGGAGAAAGTTCTCCAAACTATTATGAGACAAGGGTCAAAGTACCCACATGAATCCCAAAAAATCCCTGTGGGGTTTGAATATGATGAATATGGCTGTGGGCCAAGTTGGGAATATGATACTCCGGACCCAGGATTTGGGCTGGAAGAAGTCTCATGGGATGATATCCCGATGGAATTAGGGCTGCAGAAGGCAGACCCTGCTGATGATGAAATGGCTTTTGAAAGCACGCCACAAAGTAAAAAGAAAAGGCCTGATGTGCCTGGGATAGCACAAGATTTTGCTATACCTGAAGGAAGTGGTGAGGCTATGGAAGAAAACCTAGCTGCCAATATAAATTATATGGTATCTCACCAACTTCACAATTCTGTGATGAATGAATTATCAGAATTATATAAAGCACCAGGCAATTGTGCCTCATTGGAAGTGCCTACGGTGAATCCGATGGTATGGGCATCTATGACTCCAAGTATGAGAGCCCAAGAAGTGAAATTTCAAAAGGTGCTAAAATTATTTTCTGCTGCCATTACGGCATATGGCAGGCAAATGGAGAATCTGGAAATGGAAAAGATTCAAAAAGATACTTTGGGCTTATTGTGCAATTCGTTTTATGAAATCAATTGCATGAGGAAAATGGCGATTCGGCCCATATTTCACCCTAGATTTGCAAGCCTGTGTCAAGAAAGTGGAGTTCAAGCTCCTGGGTATTTGTTTGGAGAAAATCTGCCGAAACAGCTGAAACAGTTGGATGAAGAAGCTAAATATTTTAGCACTATTAAGCCTTTTGTCTTTGGACAAAGAAGAGGGTTTTCGGCCCGAAGGGGTTTTGATTTTCGTTATAGAGGCAGAAATTTGTCACGAAAATATTATCGTGCTGTGCAGGCCAGTGCTTCCCTGCATTCGGGAAGGAGGAGACCATCACGCTCATATGGAGAGGTATTAAAGACTTCTATCCTTAAAGAAACTGTGGATGAATCTCCAGTTGGAGGGAGATTGCAAAAGTTTTATAATGCCTGGCTTAATATTACTTCTGATCGATATATATTACAAGCAGTTTCGGGAGCTATTATTATGTTTAAAGAAGGGGTCAATCCTCCTGTACAGAATAAACCTGCTTATGCTTATGTGTTTTCTGCAGAAGAAAGAATGGAGATTAATGTGGAAATTGATAAATTATCCGGAAAAGGGGTAATTGAAAAAACTTATGAACATAAGCATCAATTTGTCTCTAATATATTTCGCAGAGATAAGAAAGATGGTGGTTGTAGAATTATTCTGGACCTTACAGATCTAAATGAGTTTGTAGAATACAAACATTTTAAGATGGAGACATTCAGTACTGCAAAATATCTGATTTCAGCAGGTTGTTATATGGCTAAGATTGATTTGAAGGACGCCTATTATTCTGTAGCAATTCATCAATTCTTTCGGAGGTACTTAAAGTTTAATTGGCAGGGGCAATTATGGCAGTTCAAAGCTTTACCAAATGGATTGAGTTCGGCTCCTAGACTCTTTACAAAACTGTTGAAACCAGTTTTAGCCCAATTAAGAGCACAGAAACACATTGTAATGGCTTATCTGGATGATATTCTGATTATTAACGATAGTCAAGAGTCAGCTGAGCACTCAGTTTCAGTTACTAAAGCTTTGTTTGAAGAGCTAGGGTTCTTAATTCATCCAATTAAGTCCCAGCTGCAGCCAGTTCAATCAATTAACTTTCTGGGGTTTGTAATTAACTCAGTGACTATGTTAGTTACTTTGCCAACAGAGAAGGCAAATGATATTTTGCAAATTTGTAATTACCTCATTCACAAACCTTATCCCTCCATCCGAGAAGTGGCAAAAGCCATTGGTAAACTGGTGGCAGCATTTCCGGCAGTGGAATTTGGTCCATTACATTATCAAAATCTTCAAAGGGACAAAATAAGGGCTCTTAAAGAAAAGGCAGGTCACTTTGACAGGCCTATGCAATTAACAAGAAAAGCAGTATTGGAATTGCAATGGTGGGTTGAAAATGTCCCACAAGCTGCTAAGAATATCATGATTAAACAGCCTGAAATGGTTTTACAAACGGATGCTAGTGCTCTCGGATGGGGGGCTACAGATTTATCCTCCAGTTGTGGAGGTAGATGGAAAGCTCAAGAAGAAGTGTTTCTTCAAGAGTATGGTATTAACTATTTGGAGTTATTGGGTGCTTTTTATGGGCTTAAAGCATATTGTTGTGCTAAACAAGGTCTACATGTGTTAATACAGTTAGACAATAAAACGGCTGTGGCTTACATTAATCACATGGGGGGAGTTAGATCAGTATCATGTGATTGTCTGGTCAATGAGATATGGCAATGGTGTATTGGTCGGCAGATATGGATTTCAGCAAGCTACATTCCAGGTAAGGACAATGTGGTAGCAGATGAGAGGTCCAGGATTTTTAAAGATAATACGGAATGGATGCTTAAGCCAGCAATATTTAAGAATATTGTAAGCCGATTTGGGTTGCCAGAAATTGATTTGTTTGCATCCAGGCTTAATCATCAATTGCCTCATTATGTGTCTTGGGAACACGATCCGGACGCAGTCGCAGTAGATGCTTTTTAATTACACTGGGGAAAGATGTTCTTTTATGCTTTTCCACCATTTGCTCTGATTCAGAGATGCTTGAAGAAAATAGAGCAAGATTCTGCTTCTGGATTGTTGGTAGTTCCAAATTGGCCAACTCAACCTTGGTTCCCAGTTATGCTGAATATGATTAAAGAACCATATATGCCGATTCCTAACTGTAGTGATATCTTGACTAATCCAGTAACTAATGAAGTTTACCCATTGTATGCATATATGAATTTGTTAATCTGCAGGTTTTGACCAGACCACTACAGGAACTGGGATTGTCGGACAAAACTATGGAAGTTATTGTCGCATTATGGCGAGATAGCACACAAAAACAATATATGACACATATTAAGAAATGGGAAGAATTTTGCACAGTCAAATATTTCTTATGATACTGTAAATGTTACTCATGTTTTGGAATTCCTTGCCAATTTGCACTTTGAGCAACATTTAAGTTACAGTGCTATTAACACTGCACGCAGTGCCTTGTCATCCTATTTAGGACTTATGACTGATCAGAAATCAATTGGGTCGCATCCATTGATATCACGATTCATGAAAGGGATCTTTCACATGAATCCGCCCAAACCTAGATACACAGAAATTTGGGATGTGAGCATTGTACTTACTCTACTTAGAAAGTGGACTCCAATTGAAGGGTTGACATTGGAAAGATTAACATTGAAATTGGTTATGTTAATGTCACTGGTCTCAGCTCAAAGAGTGCAAACTTTACAAATGTTGCGTTTAGACTGTATGCATGTGACTACAGATAACGTTGTGTTCTATGTTTACGATCTGATCAAACAAAGCAGACCAGGGAGATCTGGAACAAAGGTAACCTTTCAAGCTTATCATATTGAGCCTGCTTTGTGTGTGGTTAGACATTTGAACCAATATATTAAAGTTACGGACACTTTTCGAGAAAACGAAAAGACATTAATGCTTACGCACAAAAAGCCACACACAAAAGCTTCAGTTCAAACTATCTCAAAATGGTTGAAACAGGTGTTGGTTTTAGCGGGAGTAGACACTGATGTCTTCAAATCTCACTCCACCAGGGCGGCAGCTACGTCCGCGGCGAAGGGGCGGGACGTACCTCTCGAGCATATTTTAAAAATCGCAGGGTGGAGTAAAGAAGAAACTTTTTCAAAGTTCTACAACAAACCTGTTCACACTATGACAAGCTTTGGACACGCGGTGTTGGGAGCACTATAATCACCTGCTTTGTTTGCTATTAATTGCTATTAATTGCTATAATCAGTTGTGTAGTCACTTATATCTTTTATCACTTGTAATCATTTTCCCTCAAATATAAGGAGGGTATTATATGGTCTTTCAACCATTAAAAAAGTTAATTGTGAAAAGATCTAACATTAGTCTGGTTTCTCATGTATGTGTTTACTTAGCCGGACTGTCGTACGGATTAATTCTACGACATAAAAAACACAGAAAGCTTTAAAATCTTCACGTAGTCACTCACGTGACTCCGAAGTAAAATAGTAAGATTAAATGAGAACTTACCTGTTCGAAGTTTGATCGTTATTTTACGAGGAGTTACGATGAGGGATTACGTGAAGAGCCCGCCTCACGCTGGTAACGGCATACTTCAAAGCAGCGGCATGAAAAACACAGAACACCAAAGCCGGAGTAACATAGTAAGGCTCATAAAAAGACTTAGAACTACCATTTGATCATTTATTTTACGAGGGCGGGAGTGGAGGGCACGTAATCCCTCATCGTAACTCCTCGTAAAATAACGATCAAACTTCGAACAGGTAAGTTCTTCTTTAATCTTACTATTAAACCTCCTGACCGTCTCAACTTATAAATAGGAGGGGAGAATGAAGTGGGCGCATGTGCGCATGTGCGCATGTGCAAAGTATTTCGGACGGGAAAGGCCTGCAGAATCAGCCATGTTTGCCAGACGTTTCTGAGTTTATGTATTAAAGAAATAAGTTGCTTAAAGCTTAAATAAAGTAGTGAAAGTTTCATTTACCTCACAACACAACCAATACAATACAAATTGTATAAACATTTGTTTAAAACCCAAGAGAAACAAATTTGCAAACACTTTACAACCAATACGTTCAGTGTTATTCCCAGCTCAGAGAGCCGTGAGCCATCTGCCATGACCCTCTGGCTTCCTGGGTCCGGCAGAGACTCAGTGAGGCGCAACTCCGCAATTTCCGTGTTTTATAGTCCCTCCCCCTGCCGCCAGCGGGGGCAGCAGAGAGAATGGGGAATTTGTTATAAACATTAATATCTCTCTCATTTTTCATCGATTGGAAAAATCCTCTGGGCGAGGCAGGTGGAATGGGTCTCTGAGCGAGGTGGCCACAAATGACGGCCGTAGGTGGCGGCGTTCTCTCGGAAATCGCAGCATAGCGGGCAAAAAGCGGTCAAGATCAGACTTTTAGTAATATAGATGTCAACAAAATAGAGAGAGTACAGAGGAGATTTACTAGAATATTGCCTGGGTTTCAACACCTAAGTTACAGAGAAAGGTTGAACAAGATAGATCTTTATTCTTTGGAGCGCAGAAGGCTAAGGGGGGACTTGATAGAGGTCTTTAAAATTATGAGAGGGATAGACAGAGTTGACATGGATAAGCTTTTTCCCTTGAGAGTATGGAAGATTCAAACAAGAGGACATGATTTGAGAATTAAGGGACAAAAGTTTAGGGGTAACATGAGGGGGAACTTCTTTACTCAGAGAGTGGTAGCTGTGTGGAATGAGCTTCCAGTGGAAGTGGTGGAGGCAGGTTCGATTTTATCATTTAAAAATAAATTGGATGGGTATATGGACGGGAAAGGAATGGAGGGTTATGGTCTAAGTGCAGGTAGATGGGACTAGGTGAGAATAAATGTTCGGCATGGACTAGAAGGGCCGAGATGGCCTGTTTCCGTGCTGTAATTATTATATGGTTACATGATGTGAGATAAGGAGAGAGGAATGTATATGTGCAGCTTTAAGGGGCATTGGTCAGGTAGCATTTGGTGTATTGCATACAGTTCTGGTCACTCCAGATGTGGAGGCCTAGGGGAAGGCGCAGAGATGGTTAACCAGAATGGTTTAAAAAACAAGGAACTGCAGATGCTGGTTTACAAAAAAGGACACAGCTTAAACACCCACTACCTTTCAATAGGATATTGTCAATTTGCTGAGGTTGATTATGTCCAATTAACAGCTAACAATTATGCCGTTCCTTGGCTTGCATCTGAGTAAAATGTAATTCAAAACCCACGTACGGTTTGCGATTTTTTAAATGATAAATTTTGCTTCAGAGGCGTTTTCTTTTTATATGTAAAAACCCACTTGAGAACCATGGGCTGTAAATATTTACAGCCAGATTTATCACTTCTGAAACTTTTTAGATGCCAAAGGAATCAAGAAAAAACACAAATAATGCCTTACTGTTGATAAAATGCAGTGAGCAAACGTGGTAATTCCCAATAGTTTCAATCTCAATATCTGTATGGCCAATGTTCGCCAAGCACATTGGCGGTTGTTGTCCCTTCAGCTCTCGCTTCTATCTACCGTCATTGCTCCTCACTTTTGGAATTCTTTTATTTATTTCTTTTTTTCTTTAATAATATTTTTATTAGAAGTCATATACAATAGGGTACATTAAGAATAACATAATACATTTCATATACAACTTCTGTTTTTGAATTTAATAACAAAAAAGTAATATAAGCAAAAAGAGAGAAAAAGAAAGTTAGGTAAAATGGTGAAAGTGATAGTTCGTGAAAACTGCAAGGAAAAGAGAGAAAGGAGGAGATATATATATTTAAAAAAAAGGATAATAAAAGGAAAATAAAATGGAAGGGATATACCTACTTCGTATCTTTGCGCACCCCTCACCCGGTTCTGAAACAGTTTATTTTCAGGATTATGTTGCACCATATGCTTGTAATAAATCGATAAAGGAAGACCAAATCTTTAAGAATTAGTCTGATTTGCCTGCTTGGACGAATCTCATATCTTCTAGGTGTAACAATTCAGACATGTTGGAAATCCACAATTTAAGCATTGGTGTTGGTGTATTTTTCCAGAATTTTAATATACGTTTTTTTTGCCGTTATTAAGCCATAGTTAAGGAAACTCTCTTGGAACGAAGTCAGCTCAGAGCTGGTCTCCATTGTTCCAAAGATAATAAATTCTGCTTTGGGGCTCATTTCTGTTTTAAATACTTTAGTAAAAATTTCGAAAAGTTTTATGCAAAAGACAAAAGAGTGTGCTATAGTTGCATCTTGAGATAAGCATTTATCACAGATGGGTGAGTCATTTGGAAATATTTTATTCAATTTAGTTATTAAGTAATATAATCTATGTAAAATTTTAAATTGAATTAAGGTATGTCTTACATTTATCGAGCATTTATGTACATATAGCAAATATTTATCCCATCTGTCATTCAAGATAATTCTTTTTCCCAGTCTCTTCTGATGGCATCATATGGTGGTACCTATGTTTAAAATGATATTATACAAATATGATATTAAATTAGTAGAATCAGCCTTTCTGTTCATAGCTTCATCTAGTATATCCTGTCAACGTTTTATGTTCTTTTGTATGTATTTTCAAGTAGTCACGGATTTTAAGATATTTAAAGTACTGATTACTTTTCAGGTTATATTTAAGTTGTAGTTGTTGAAATGATAAAATATTTCCCATTTCATACATTTCTCCAAAGGTTTTAATTCCTATTCTTTCCCAGTGTGTAAACATTTTATCGATAGTAGATGGTTTAAACAACGGATTATGAACGATAGGAGAGAGACGCGATAGATTTCTTAATTTGAGTTAATTTTATTTGTTTCCACGTTCATATTGTACTATGAATAATTGGATTTTTCTTGTCTACTTTTGGAATTCTGAAGTAGGATAAATGTCTCTCACGCTTATCCCAATTTCCAATTATTTACAGTGTAAAAATGGACCATTTCGGCGGGTTTTAATGGGCCTGCTACGCTGTAAACTCTCTGTTTTCACAGAATGACAGCGAAGGCGTTTGCCTGACCGTTGCACTGGAACAGTTCATTGCAGGGGTGGTAGCGGCCCCCCATAATGCTGCTGGCTCTGGATCTGCACCTCCTGGTGTATAGGTCCTGCAGGAGGGTGAGTGTAGTTCCCATAGTGCGTTCGGGTTAGTGTGGGGGGTGGTTAGTGTGTGGTGGGTTAGTGTGTGTGTGTGCGGGGAAGGGCGTTTGTGTGTGTGTGGGGGGGGGGGCTGTGATTTCAGAGAGACTCTGAATTTCCTCAGTTGCCTGACGTGGTAAAGGCACTGCCTTGCCTTACTCACCAGTGCGGCAGTGTGTGTTGTCCATATCAGATCCTCTGTGGTGTGGACTCTCAGGTATTTAAAGCAACTCACCCTATCCACAGTTGCCCCATTTATCTCCAGTGGTGTGTATGTCCTCGGATGTTGTGGCCTTGTAAAGTCCACAATCGGCTCCTTAGTTTTAGTGACATTCAAGAGGAGGTTGTTGTCCTGACATCAGAGTGCCAGTTCAGCCAGCTCCTCCCGGTGGGCCTTCTCATCGTTATTGAAGATCAGGCCGACTGCCAGTGTCATCAGCAATCTTGAGGATGGAGTTGGAGCTGAACATGGCCACACAGTCATGTGTGTACAGGGACTACAGTGGGGGGCAAAGGACACAACACTGGGGGGACCTGTGTTCAGGGTGAGGGGGTTGGATGTATGTCTCCCCATCTTGATGACCTGGGGCCTGGCAGGGAGAAAATCCAGGACCAGGGCACACAGGGGAGTGTTCAGTCCCAGTTCCAGCAGCTTCTCAGCATGTCTGGTGGGGACTAGGGTATTGAAAGCTAAACTGAAATCAATGAACAGCATCCTCACATAGTTCCCCCCTTCTGGCTGTCGAGGTGAGAGAGAGTGGTGTGCAGAACCTGGGAGACCGCATCATCTGTGGATCTGTTTGGACTGTATGCGAACTGCAGCAGGTCCATGGTGCAAGGGAGGAAGGAGCAGATGTGGTCTTAATCAGCCTCTCGAAACATTTCATGACTACCGAGGTGAGGGCCACTGGTCGGTAGTCATTCAAGCAAGGCATTCTTTGGCACTCACTGAGAAAGGGGGAGAGAGAGAGGGGGTGAGCACACATGTGCACACACTACCCCCCCCCCCACACTCACTACCCTTCCATGCACACAAACCCCCCTCCCGGCATACACATACACCCCCACCACACACACTAAACCGCCCTTGATATTATATTATTATTTATTGGCTCCTTTTACTTCATCCACTCAAGCATACTCCCAACTCAAAGGCGCGTCTAGAGAGTGACAGGTGGAGGGGGTAGAGAGAAAGGGCAGAGAGAGGGGGCAGAGACAGACAGAGGGGGCAGAGACAGAGCGAGAGAGAGAGAGGCGGAGAGAGAGGAGCACAGAGAGAAGGGCAGAGGGTTGTGAAGAAGGGGGGAGGAGGGGAAATGCCGAGAGAGAGGTGGGGTGGGAGAGAGAGGTAGGGGGGAGAGAGGAGGGGAGGGAGGAGAGGGGGGACAGAGGAGGGGGGGGATAGAGGTGAGGGGGAATAGAGAGGATAGAGGAGGGGATAGAGAGAGGAGGGGAGAGAGATGGGGAGGGTGGCGAGAGGGGGGTAGAAGAGGCCGGGGGGGAAGAGAGGCCCCAACTTGCATGCGCGTCTAGAGAGGGAGAGGAGGGGGCAGACATGGGTGGAGAGGGGTTGGAGAGAAGGGGGTGAGAGGGGGTCATTAGCGCATTGTTTTTTTTTAGAAGATGTGACAAGACCCAAACAAGTAAATCAACACACACACATCCAAGATCAGAGTTTTATAATTATGGAGATAGATACAGATAGAGGGAAGCTTATCAAGTTCAAATTTATTGTCACATTTGCCAATTAAGGTACAGTGATATATGAGTTACCATACAGCCATACCAAGTAAAAAAACAAGACACAGCCACATAAAATAAAATTTAACAAAAACATCCACCACAGCGGAATCCATATTCCTCACTGTGATGGAAGGTAATAAAGATCAATCATCTTCCCGTTTTGTTCACCCGTCATCGGGGCTGTTGAACCCTCCGCAGTCGCCGCTGCCGACTGTCCGATGTCCTCGCATCGGGATAACGGAAACTCCGGCATCGGAAAGGATTGGAACACTCCGCAACATAGAAAATAGGTGCATGAGGAGGCCCTTCGAGCCAGCACCGCCATTCATTGTGATCATGGCTGATCGTCCACAATCAATAACCCGTGCCTGCCTTCTTCCCATATCCCTTGATTCCACTAGCCCCTAGAGCTCTATCTAACATTTTTCCTGCATCTAGCTTGTCCAGTCCTTTTATAATTTTATGTGTTTCCATAAGATGCCCCCGCATCCTTTTAAACTCAAGTGAATACAAGCCTAGTCTTTTCAATCTTTCCTCATATGACAGTCCCGCCAGGGATCAATCTCGTAAACCTACGCTGCGCTGCCTTAATCACAAGGATGTCATTCCTCAAATGATGAGACCAAAACTGTACGCAATAGTCCAGATGTGGTCTTACCAGAACCCTACAGCAGGTCGTCAGCTGACCAACGACCTGAATGAGTTTGACTGCAGGCTTGAAAATCAGAAACACTGGTGCCTCCTCCCCCCCCTCCCCAATCAACACAGCCAAACCCCAGTCTACAAAGAATGGACCCCGCACCCTCTCCTTCCCATTCACCATTTCACACTTACTTAAGGCAAGACTCCAGTATGAAAAGACTGGACCATTTCCCACCCCAACCAACACTTCACACCCACTCACAGCCTGGCCTCAGTCTGCAAAGACTTGGCCTTTCTACACCTACCCCTCTCCAATCACCACTTCACACCCTCTCTGCTGCACAACATAACTTATCCAATACCAATAATAAATTCAGAGTCCAACAGAGGAAAACAAAGGGCTTAATTAGGAACGGGTTAATGGATTATGAAAGAAAACTGGCAGGAAACATAAAAACTGACTGCAAACGGTTTTATCGATATGTGAAGCGAAAACGATTAGTTAAATCAAATGTAGGTCCCTTGCAGTCAGAAACAGGTTACTTGATCATGGGGAACAAGGACATGGCAGACCAATTGAATAACTACTTTGGTTCTGTCTTCACTAAGGGAGACATACATAATTTGCCGGAAATAGCAGGGGATCGCGGGTCAAATGAGATGGAGGAACTGAGTGAAATCCAGGTTAGCCGTAAAGTGGTGTTAGGTAAATTGAATGGATTAAAGGCCGATAAATCCCCAGGGCCAGATAGGCTGCATCCCAGGGTACTTAAAGAATAGCCCCAGAAATAGTGGATGCCATAGTGATAATTTTTCAAAACTCTTTGGATTTTGGAGTAGTTCCTGAGGATTGGAGGGTAGCTAATGTAACCCCACTTTTTTAAAAAGGGAGGGAGAGAGAAAACGGGGAATTACAGACCAGGTAGTCAAACATCGGTAGTGGGGAAAATGCTAGAGTCAGTTATTAAAGATGGGATAGCAGTGCATTTGGAAAGTGGTGAAATCATTGGACGAAGTCAGCATGGATTTATGAAAAGTAAATCATATCTGACGAACCTTATTGAATTTTTTGAGGATGTAACTAGTAGAGTGGATAAGGGAGAAGCAGTAGATGTGTTATATCTGGACTTTCAGAAGGCTTTCGACAAGGTCCAACACAAGTGACTAGTATACAAACTTAAAGAACACGGTATTGGCGGTTCAGTATTGAATTGGCTGGCAGACAGGAAGCAAAGAGTAGGAGTGGATGGGTCCATTTCAGGATGGCAGGCAGTGACTAGTGGGGTGCCGCAAGGCTCATTGCTGGGACCCCAGCTATTTACAATATATTTTAATGATTTGGATGAGGGAATTAAATGCAACATCTCAAAGTTTGCGGATGACACTAAGCTGGGGGTCAGTGTTAGCTGTGAGGAGGATGCTAGGAAGCTGCAAGGTGACTTGGATAGGCTGGGTGAGTGGGCAAATGCATGGCAGATGCAGTATAATGTGGATAAATGTGAGGTTATCCACTTTGGTGGCAAAAACAGGAAAGTAGACTATTATTTGAATGGTGACCGATTAGGAAAAGGGGAGATGCAACGAGACCTGGATGTCACGGTACACCAGTCATTGAAGGTAGGCATGCAGGTGCAGCAGGCTGTGAACAAAGCGAATGGTATGTTGGCATACATAGCAAAAGGATTTGAGTACAAGAGCAGCGAGGTTCTACTGCAGTTGGTCTTGGTGAGGCCACACCTGGAGTATTGCGTACAGTTTTGGTCTCCTAATCTGAGGAAAGACATTCTTGCCATAGAGCGAGTACAGAGAAGGTTCACCAGACTGATTCCTGGGATGGCAGGACTTCCGTATGAAGAAAGACTGGATAGACTCGGCTTGTACACGCTGGAATTTAGAAGATTGAGGGGGGATCTCATAGAGACTTAGAAAATTCTTAAGGGTTGGACAGGCTAGATGCAGAAAGTTGGGGAAGTCCAGGACAAGGGGTCACAGTGTAAGGATAAGGGGGAAGTCTTTTAGGACCGAGATGAGAAAATAATTTTTCACACAGAGAGTGGTGAATCTGTGGAATTCTCTGCCACAGAAGGTAGTTGAGGCCAGTTCGTTGGCTATATTTAAGAGGTAGCAAATATATTTCTCCCCATACCCATCAGGAGATATGGAGAGAAGGCAGGTATAGGATACCGAGTTGGATGATCAGCCATGATCATATTGAATGGCGGTGCATGCTTGAAGGGCCGAATGGCCCACTCCTGCACGGCCCACTCCTGCACCTATTTTCTATGTTTCTAACTTACTTACTATACAACTGCAGAAGAACCTCTTTACTCCTGTACTGAAATCCTCTTGTGATGAAGACCAACATTCCATTAGCTTTCTTCACTGCCTGCTGTACCTGCACGCCAACTATCAGTGACCCGTGTGCAAGGACACCCAGGTCTCGCTGTACCTCCCCCTTACCTAACCTGATCCCATTGAGATAATAATCTGCCCTGGTTTTTGCCACCAAAGTGGATAACCTCACATTTATCTATATTAAACTGCATCTGCCCATTCACTCAACCTGTCCAGATCACCCTGCAACCTCCTAACATCATCTTCACAGTTCTCACTGCCACTCAACTTCGTGTCATCCGCAAACTTGCTAGTGCTGCTCCTAATTCCCTCTTCCATATCATTTATATGGTAAACAGTTGCGGCCCCAACACCGAGCCTTGCGGCACTCCACTCGCAATTGCCTGCCTTTCTGAAAATGACCCATTCACTCCTACTCTTTGCTTCCTGTCTGCCAACCAATTTTCCTTCCACGTCAACACCCAACCTCCATTACCATGTGCTCTAATTTTAGTCACATTTTAGCATGGAGCTCCCGAGTCGGCCTCTTCTTACCGGAGACCGATGGCTTCACGGTGTTAAAGTCCACAGGCCCCGAGGTTAGAGCTCCTCACGGGCGATCCTCGGCAAAGGAGAAAAATTGCACCTAAGTCGAGGAAAAAAAGTTTCCTATAAACACTAAAACATACTTAAAATATGGGAGGTGTTGACTCTGGATTAATCCTGACGCCTTTCGCCAGCGAGAAAACGATAGGAATGACGGAGAGATGTGCCACGAGGGGCGGGGGTTTGGATGTCCGTTTAATTTGGATAATTCATTGTTCATGTCATTGGGCTGTAAGCTACGAGGTGCTGTCCCTCTAGTTTGCGTGTCACCTCACTCTGGCAATGGAGGCCCAGCACGGAAAGACCAGTGTGGTGAATGGGAAGGGGACTTTAAAAAATTGGCAACCGGAAGATTTGGCAGACCTTGGCAGACCGAGCGCAAGCGTAGGGTGAAATGCACGCCTTGTCTAGATACAAGGAACAGCAGATGCTGGTTTACAAAAAGAGACACAATCTCCTGGAGTAATTTGCACCTCTGCAGAGCATGGACAGGCAACATTCTAGGTCAGGACCCTTCTTCAGACTGCTTGATGTAGGGGTGGAGAAAGTTGCAAAGGAGAGGTGGGAGTGGTCGCCTTAGATTCCCTTCCCCCTACAGCGGCCTGACCCACTGAGTTCCTCCACCGCTTTAGAGGGAATGGACAGACGTTTTGAGACAGGATCCTTCTTCAGACTGATTGGAGAGGGAGGGAGGGAGGGAGGGAGGAAGCTGGAAAAGAGAGATGGGGGCTGGACAAAGTCTGGCAAGTGATAGGTGGACACAGAATCCTGGAGTAACTCAGCAGGATAGGCAGCATCTCTAGAAAGAAGGAATGGGTGATGTTTCAGGTTGAGACCCTTCTTCAGAAGTAATAGGTGGATATAGGTGAGGGAGACACAAGAAACTGCAGATGCTGGAATCTTGCATAGAACACAATTTAGTTAGATGCACAGAATCTCTTGCCCAGACAGAATCGAGGACCAGAGGAAATAGGTTCAAGGAGAAGGGGAAAAGATTTAATAGGAATCTGAGGCATAACTTTTCAGCAGAGGGTGGTGGGTGTATGGAACAAGCTGCCAGAGGAGGCAGTTGTGGCTGCGACTCTCCCAACATTTAAGAAACAGTTATAGACAGTTACATGGATAGGACAAGTTTGGAGGTATATGGACCAAATGCAGGCAGGTGGGACTAGTGTAGCCCGGGACATGTTGGTCAGTGTGGCAAGTTGGGCCGAAGGTCCTGTTTCCACAATGTATCACTCTATGACTTTAACACGAAGTGCTGCAGTAACTCAGCAGATCAGGCAGCATCTCTGGAGAACATGGATAGGTGACGTTTCACAGAGTGCTGCAGTAACTCAACGGGTCAGGCAGCATCTGTGGAGAACATGGATAGGTGACGTTTCACAGAGTGCTGGAGTAACTCAGTGGGTCAGGCAGCATCTGTGGAGAACATGGATAGGTGACGTTTCACAGAGTGCTGGAGTAACCCGGCGGGTCAGGCAGCATCTGTGGAGAACATGGATAGGTGACATTTCACACAGCGCTGGAGTAACTCAGCGGGTCAGGCAGCATCTATGGAGAACATGGATGTGATGTTTCAGAGAGTGCTGGAGTGACTTAACGGGTCAGGCAGAATCTGAGGGGAACATGGATAGGTGACATTTTGGGTCAGGACCCTTCTTCAGACTGACACTAACAGATGAGGGGGTGATCGGCAGATAAGGGGAGGGAAAATAAGGGGGTGAATCGAGATAAGGAGAAAGAAATGTATATGTGCAGCTTTAAGGGACATTGGTCCGGTAGCATTTGGAGTATTGCATACAGTTCTGGTCACTCCATTACAGGACTGATGTGAAGGCTTTGGGGAAGGTGCAGAGATGATTAACAAGAATGGTTTAAAAACAAGGAACTGCAGATGCTGGTTTACAAAACAGGACACAAAATGCTGGAGTAACTCAGCGGGACAGGCAGCATCTCTGGAGAGAAGGACTGGATGACATTTCGTGTTGAGACTGAGGAGTGTCTTGACCAGAAATGTAACACATTCCTTCCAGCATTTTGTGTTAATCTAAACAATGCCTATCTTTGGTGCGGTGTGCCAGCAGGCTAGAGGAGCGGGCAAAGGCCTTGCCACAGAGCTGGCAGGTGAAGGGGTGCTGGCCGGTGTTGACTTGCCGGTGCTCCAGCTGGTGGTCAAGGTGGGTGAAGCCCTTACCACAGGACGGGCAGGGGAAGGGACGATTACCGCTGTGGGTGCGCCGGTGCTGCCACAGGCTGGACATGCGGGTGAAGCCCTTGCCACACAAAGGGTCTCTCTCCGGTGTGTATCCACTGGTGCCCCCGCAGCCCCCATGCTCTCTTGTCACAGTGGGAGCAGCTGTTCGCCGGCATGGGCCCGCCGGTGCTGCCGCAACCCCCGCGAGCTGTCAAACGACTCAGCACAGTAGGGGCAGTCGTAGGGCTGGCCATTGGTGCGCACATGCTGGTGAGACAGGGCGTGGGAAGCCATGACAAAGCGCTCTCCACACACCAGGCTGGGGACGGGACGGTCGCCGGCGTGCACCCGCTGGTGGGACAGCAGCTTGGTGGAGCATATGAAGCCCTTGCCACACTGGGCGCAGGTGTAGGGGTGCTCGCCGGTGTGGGTGCGCTGGTGCTTCTGCAGGGTGCTGGATTGCTTGAAGCCCTTGCCGCACTGGGCGCACGTGTAGGGGCGCTCGCCGGTGTGGGTGCGCTCGTGCCTCAGCACCTTGCTGGAGCATATGAAGCCCTTGCCACACTGGGCGCAGGTGTAGGGGCGCTCGCCAGTGTGGATGCGCTGGTGCACCAGCAGGTTGCTGGAGTGGGCGAAGGCCTTGCCACACTGGGCGCAGGTGTAGGGGCGCAAACCGGTGTGTGACCGCTGGTGCAGCTGCAGGCTGTAGGAGCAGGTGAAGCCCTTGCCGCACTGGGCGCAGGTGTAGGGACGCTCGCCGGTGTGGGTGCGCTGGTGCACCTGCAGCCATCTGGAGTCGGTGAAGCCCTTGCCGCACTGGGCGCAGGTGTGGGGATGCTTGCCGGTGTGGGTGCGCTGGTGCTGCAACAGGTTCCTGGATTGGGTGTAGCCCTTGCCACACTGGGCGCAGGTGTAGGGACGCTCGCCGGTGTGGGTGCGCTGGTGCAGCAGCAGGCGGTAGGAGCGGGTGAAGCCCTTGCCGCACTGGACACAGGTGTAAGGGCTCTTGACTGTGTGGGTGCGCTGGTGGTCCAGCAGGCTGCTGGAGCGGGCGAAACTCTTGCCGCAGTTGCTGCAGGTGTAGGGGCGCTCCCCGGTGTGCACCCGCCTGTGCGCCTTCAGTCTCGGCAACGTTGTGAAGCCTTTGCCACAGTCGGAGCAGGTGAAGGGCCGCTTACTGCTGTGCACCCACTCATGCTCCCGCAGCCTCGACAACTTGGCAAAGCTCATGCCACAGGTGGAGCAGCCATAGGGCCTCTCGCCCATGTGCATTCGCTGGTGAACCTTCAGTTCACTTCCCGTCTTGAAGCTCTTGCCGCACTCCGTGCAGTCGAAGGGGCATTCTCCCGTGTGAATCCGCCGGTGGGCCTCCAGCGCGCTCGGCCACTGCCAGGGCTTTCCACACACGTCGCACTCATAACGCTTCTCCTTGTTGTGCCCCGCCATGTGGACCTCCACCTAAGCTCTGTCCCTCGAAGCTCAGTCCGCACACCGAGCAGATGGGGGAGGGGGGGGGGGGGTTGACGGCTCACCGGCACCCTTGCCGCCCTCAATGGCTGCTCACGCCTCCGTCTCTCCGTCCACAGCAACGGCTCCTAAATCCTGCAGGAGGGGAAAACAGAGGGTCAACAAACTGGCAAACAGGACATTACTAATGCGTGAGCATTACTAGTGCTTGAAGGGGGGAGGGTGTAGTGGGGGGGATTGGGAGTTGAGCGGGGGGTTGGGGGAGAGTGACAGGAGGGGGGGAAGGAGGGGAGAGGTGGTGAGGAGGGAAGGGGGAAATGGGGACGGGGATGAGGAAGGTGGAAGTGAGGGGAAGGGGAGAATGGACGGGGTTGTGGGGGGGGGGAGGTATGAGGGGAGAGGAGGGGGTGAGGCGGCAAGTGGGATAAGGGGGGCACACTGACCTGTGGGGTGCCGAGCATCTGGGCATTGAGTCGAGCCGCACGCACGTCTCCCCGCCCAGTGCTATGATGTCTGATGCACACACGGCGCGCACCCCTGGCGCCCTGACATCACCCCTAATTCAAGCGGGACAGCTGGCACCACGCCACCGGTGATTGGCGCTGAGTCATGTGGGGGTGGCATGATTGAGGGAGGGGGATGAGTTGTGAAGGCGAGGGGGCGCCGAAAATTCGTTAACTGCGTCGAGCCTGCCCGCCCTGCGCAGTGACATCAGCTGCACGCACAGACGGCGTATACAATCGCAGTGTCACGTGGGGGGCGGCATGCCTCATGGGAAGAAGGCCACACAGTGCTGGAGTCACTCAGCGGGTCGGGCAGCGTATGTGGAGAGAAGGAATCCTTGACGTTTTAGGCCAAGACCCTCCTTCAGTGATGGGAGGTACAGAGATAAGGAAGTGTAAGGAGTGAAAACAGGACATATGGAATGGAGTTCAAGCAAAATGTGGAATAGATCATTGTTCGTTGGGAGAAGGTAACATAGACAATAAATGCAGTAGGCCATTCAACCCAGCATTTATTGTCTATGTTACCTTCTCCCAACTAATAATAATCTATTCCACATTTTGATCATCCACAATCAGTACCCCGTTCCTATTTTCTGAGAGAGAGAGAGAGAGAGAGAGAGAGAGAGATAGAGAGAGATAGAGAGAGGGGGGGGCGCAGAGGGGGGGAGACGGGGGGAGGGGAGACAGGGGGGGGGGGGTGGAGGCAGGGGGGGGGGTGGAGGCAGAGGGGGGGTGGAGGCAGAGGGGGGGGGGGCAGAGGGGGGGGGGTGGAGGCAGAGGGGGGGGGGTGGAGGCAGAGGGGGGGGAGGCAGAGGGGGGGGGGAGGGGGGGGGGAGGCAGAGGGGGGGGGAGGCAGAGGGGGGGGGGAGGCAGAGGGGGGGGGAGGCAGAGGGGGGGGAGGGGGGGGGGGCAGAGAGGGGGGGGGGGCAGAGGGGGGGGGAGGCAGAGAGGGGGGGGGGAGGCAGAGGGGGGGGGGGAGGCAGAGAGGGGGGGGAGGCAGAGAGGGGGGGGAGGCAGAGGGGGGGGGAGGCAGAGGGGGGGGGGAGGCAGAGGGGGGGGAGGCAGAGGGGGGGGGCAGAGGGGGGGGAGGCAGAGGGGGGGGAGGCAGAGTGGGGGGGGGAGGCAGAGGGGGGGGGAGGCGGAGGGGGGGGAGGCGGAGGGGGGGAGGCGGAGGGGGGGGGGGAGGCGGAGGGGGGGGGAGGCGGGGGGGGAGGCGGGGGGGGAGGCGGGGGGGAGGCGGGGGGGGGGGACAGACGGACAGACAGAGAGAGAGAGGGACAGAGAGAGAGGGGGACAGACAGAGAGAGGGAGGGACAGAGGGAGGGAGGGACGGAGGGAGGGACGAGGGAGGGACAGAGGGAGGGGGAGGGAGGGACGGGGAGGGAGGGACGAGGGAGGGGGGGGGGAGGGAGGGGAGGGACGAGGGAGGGAGGGACAGAGGGAGGGACAGAGGGAGGGACAGAGGGAGGGACAGAGGGAGGGACAGAGGGAGGGACAGAGGGAGGGACAGAGGGAGGGACAGAGGGAGGGACGGAGGGAGGGAGGGAGGGAGGGAGGGAGGGAGGGAGGGACGGAGGGAGGGACGGAGGGAGGGACGGAGGGAGGGACGGAGGGAGGGACAGAGGGAGGGACAGAGGGAGGGACAGAGGGAGGGACAGAGGGAGAGACAGAGGGAGAGACAGAGGGAGAGACACAGGGAAAGATAGAGAGACAGAGAGAGTGAGAGAGACAGAGATAGACAGAGATAGAGACAATGAGACAGAGAGAGAGCGACAGAGAGATAGACAGAGACTGTGTCCGGGCTCCCATCAGCCGCGATATTACTCCTCCACCACCCCAGCCGCACGCCGCGCCCACCCATCAGCGCCACCCGAGATTGATGGTCGTGTTGCAGCGGCGGGACCCGGCGCAGGCCCGACCCCAGGCCTGGCTCCCCGAGCCAACCCCAGGCTCAGTCACTGTCTCCCGGGTGTGAGGCCGCGGCCTGGCTGGAGGACTGGACCCCGCCCTCCCGCGCATCGAATCCCCAGCCAGCGCGCCCTAAGAGGTCAAGTGAGTCAAGGGAGCCTGGTGGGGGTTCACACTGTTTGGGGGTGCGGAGGTTGGGGAGCAAGGGGAGGTAGCAAAGGTGGGGAGAAGGGGGAGGGAGCAATGGTGGGGAGGAGGGGCAGGGAGCAAAGGTGGGGAGGAGGGGCAGGAAGCGGCAGGGGTAAGGGGCAGGGAGCCACAGGGAGGAGGTCACATTGTTTGGGGGTGGGAAGTGTGTTGCAGTTTAGGAAGTCAAACCAGGGCAGGATCTTCACTGTGAATGGCGGGGCGCTGGGGAAATGTGTGGAGCTGAGGGATCTAGGAGTGCGGGTACTAGTTGGGTCGAAGGGCCTCTGTCCAATGCTGCATCACTCCATGAGTCTACGTCAAAGTGCTGGAGTAACTCAGCGGGTCAGGCAGCATCTGTGGAGCGGGTGGACACGCAAAAGTGCTGGAGTAACTCAGCAGGACAGGCAGTATCTGCGGAGAGAAGGAATGGGTGACGTTTTGGGTCGACACCCTTCTTTGGTTTAGTTTAGTTTAGAAATGCAGTGCGGAAACAGGTCTTTTGGCCCGCAGAGTCCGCGCCGACCAGCGATCCTACGCACATTAGGGACAATTTAACAATTTTGCGGAGGCCGATTAATCTACAACCCTGAACTTCTTTGAAATGTTGGAGGAAACAGGAGCCGCCCGAGTAAAAAACCATTGAGGTCAAGGGGGAACGTGTAATCTCCGCAAAGACAGCACCCATAGTCAGGATCTAGCCCGCGTCTCTGGCAGTGAAGCAGCAAATGTACCATTGCGCCAGTGTGCCGTGCAGAATTATGTAACGGTTTCCTCCTTCATAAACGCACCCAATCTGCTAGTAATGTACTGTTTGTCAACTTGTTGACCCTCTGTGTTCCACTCCCGCAGGGTTTAGGTTTAGGAGCCGGTGCTGTGGACGGAGAGACGGGGACATGAGCGGCCATTGAGGGTGGCCAGGGTACAGGTTAGCCCTCCTCCCCCATCTGCTCGGTGTGCGGGCTAAGCTTCGAGGGGCTGAGCTTCGATGGAGGACCACATGACGGGACACAACAAGGAGAAGCGTTATGAGTGCGACATGTGTGGCAAGGTCTGGCAGAGCCCAAGCCAGCTGGAGACCCACCGGCGGGTGCATACGGGAGAACGCCCTTCGACAGCGGCAAGCACTTCAAGATGGCAAATGTTCTGGAGGCCCACCAGCGAGTACACACGAGCGAGAAGCCCTATGGCTGCTCCTCATGCGGCAAGAGTTTTACCTGGTTGACGGGGCTGCGGGAGAACCAATGGGTGCACAGCAGTGAGCGGCCATTCACCTGCTCCAACTGCAGCAAAGGCTTCAAGTCGTCCAAGGACCTGAAGGTGCACAGGCACTTGCACACTGGGGAGCGGACCCACACCTGCAAGGACTGCGGCATAGGCTTCACCCACTCCAGCAAGCTGCTGAAGCACCAGCGGATCCACACCGGTGAGTGTCCCTACACCTGCGCCCAGTGCGGCAAGGGCTTTTACCAGTCCAGCAGCCTGCAGGAGTACCAGCTCACCCATACCGGCACCTGCACCCAGTGTGGCAAGGGCTTCACCTGTACCACCAGGCTGCTGTCCCACCAGCGGGTGCACGCCGGCCACTGTCCCGTCCCCAGCCCGGTGTGTGGAGACCGCTTTGTCATGGCCTCCCATGCTCTGTCTCACCAGCACGTGCACACCAGTGGCCAGCCCTACAACTGCCCGTACTGTGGTGAGGCGTTTGACAGCTCGCGGGAGTTGCGGCAGCATCGGCGGGTCCACGCCGGCGAGCAGCTGCTCCCACTGTGACAAGAGAGCATGGGGGCTGCGGGATCGCCAGCAGATACACACCAGACGACATCCTTTGTGTGCGCTGAGTGTGGCAAGGGTTTCACCCGCATGTCCAGCCTATGGCAGCACCGGCGTACCCACAGCGGTGAGCGTCCCTTCCCCCGCCCGTCCTATGGCAAGGACTTTGCCATCTCCTCCAGCCTGCCGGCACAGCAGCACGTGGATAGGCGCTGATTAGTTAGACACTAAATGCTGGAAGGAATGGATAACATTTCTGGTCGAGACCCTCCTCAGTCTCGACCTGAAATGTCACCCAGCCCTTCTCTCCAGAGATGCTGCCTGTACCGCTGAGTTACTCCAGCATTTTGTGTCCTTTTTTGTAAACCAGCACCTGCAGTTCCTTGTTTTTAAAACATTTTGGTTAACCATCTCTGCACCTTCCCCAAAGCCTCCACATCAGTCCTGTAATGGAGTGACCTGAACTGTATACAATACTCCAAATGCTACCTGACCAATGTCCCTTAAAGCTGTACATATACATTCCTCTCTCCTAATCTCACATCCTTTAACCTCCTTATTTTCTCTCACCTCTGTCACTCACTTCATCCATTTGCCGATTACTCCCTCATCTGTTAACATTGCATCAGTCTGAAGAAGGGTCCCGACCCGAAATATCACCTATCCATGTTCTCCACAGGTGCTGCCTGACCCGCCGAGTTTCTCCAGCACTCTGTGAAACGTCACCTATACATGTTCACCACATATGCTGTCTGACGTGTTGAGTTACTCCAGCACTTTGTGTAAGAGTCATAGAGTGATACAGTGTGGAAACAAGACCTTCGGCCCAACTTGCCTTCACCAGTCAACATGTCCCACCTGCCTGCATTTGGTCCTTATCCCTCCAAACTTGTCCTGTCCATGTACCTGTTTATAACTGTTTCTTAAACGTTGGAATAGTCCCAGCCTCAACTACCTCCTCCGGCAGCTTGTTCCATACACCCACCACACTCTGTTGAAAGGTTACCCCTCATATTCCTATTAAATCTATTCCCCTTCACCTTGAACCCATGTCTTCTGGTCCTTGATTCCCCCACTCTGGGCCAGAGATTCTGTGCATCTAACTAAATTGTGTTCTATGCAAGATTCCAGCATCTGCAGTTTCTTGTGTCTCCCTCACCTATACAGGGTTCTTGCTTAACTTTTTTTTCCTGTTGCCAGCCGGGCAACCTTGACAGCTTTTTCGGTTGCCAAATGACAGTTTTGGTGGTCATTTAAGACTGCTTGCATGATGCGTGCGATAATGTGCTCGGACGAAGTGCGCAGCTCCCAGTCAGAATTATGCTTCATGACGCATTCACATATTATGTTCAAGAAGGAAGTGCAGATGCTGGAAAATTGAAGGTAGACAAAAGTGCTGGAGAAACTCAGCGGGTGCAGCAGCATGTATGGAGCGAAGGAAATAGGCAACGTTTCAGGCCAAATCCCATCAGTCTGAAGAAGGGTTTCGGCCCGAAACGTTGCCCATTTCCTTCGCTCCATACATGCTGCCGCATCCGCTGAGTTTCTCCAGCACTTTTGTCTACATTCACATGTTATTGCTGCTTCAAATAACTCACAAACTAAACATATTCACCAATCAAGACATGATATATACCACAATGACATGCAGCAAAATTATAGTGCAATATCTCAACTCTTTTTACACATTGCAATTAATGCAATTTCGATTAGTTCTTTCCACTTCCAAACAAAAATGTTGTTGGATTATTCAGCAAATGATCAACCTGTGTCAAATCCTGGACCATTAGGGTCCATTAATGCACATTACAGATTGATGCACGCATGTTTTCTGTGAAGGACCGAAATTTACCATAACATGGCCATCACATGGGTTGTTATTGCTATTGGCACAGAAACACAGCGGGTGAGGCAGCATCTATGGAGCTAAGGAAATAGGTAACGTTTCGGGTCGAGACCCTTCTTCAGACTGTCCCCCCATTCTTCTTGAATGGGGGGATCAGTACAGGATGGATGGGGGGGGGGGGGGAATCAGCACAGGATGAATGGGGGGGGGGTTCAGTACAGGATTGGGGGGGGGGGTCAGGACAGTGTGGATCAGAGGGTCTGTGCAGGATGAATGGGGGATCACTACAGGATGAATGAGGGGATCAGTATAGGATGAATGGGGGATCAGTACAGGATGCAAGAGGGGATCAGTACAGGATGCATGAGGGGATCAGTACAGGATGAATGGAGGATCAGTAAAAGATGAATGGAGAGATCACTACAGGATGAATTGGGGGGGTTTGGTGCAGGGTAAACGGAAGGTGGGTCAGTATGGGATAATCAGTGTAGTATGAATGGGGGGGAGAAGTGCAGGATGCATGGAAAGAGGAGTCATTACAGGATGAATTGGGGAACCAGTGTAGGATGGATGGGGGGTGGCAGGAGAATCAATGCGAGGTGGGTAGGGTGATGAATAGATTGGGGGTGGGAGAAGGGGAGGGGAGCACAGGGGATGTCAGTGAGGACTGAATAGAGGAGGGAATGGGGATCAGTGCGGAATGGAGAGGAAGGGTCCCAGGATAAGAGGGGTGGAGGTGGGGCGTATGAGAGAGAGAGAGAGAGAGAAAGAGAGAGAGAGAGAGGGAGGGGGGAAGGGGCAGAGGAGGTGGGGAGGAAGCAAGGTCAGCGCTCCTTGGACAACATCTACCCCCTGCCTTAGCCGTCCCCGTCCAATGCCAAAGAGCCGCCGCCAGAGAGGGAGGCGGTTGGGAACTCATCGCCACCGGCTCCCCGCCTCCGCCAGCCGACAGGTAGGTGCAGGGCCGAGCGGTGCTGCTCAAAGATCCTATAGCTATTGGATCTTTGGTGCAGCTGCTTCAGTCGGCGGAAGGAGGCCTCCGCCACCCTCCCTCCTCCCGGCCTCGGCTTGCGAGAGGGGTTGTACTGAAAGAGCAGTTAGCGGGTTTGCAGGCAGCGGCTGCTATCAAGGCGATAGCAGCCGCTACCTGCAAATCAAACGATACTGCTGCAAATCCACCAACTGCGCTTTTAAAACAACCCCTCTTGTACGCCGAGGCCGGGAGGATGGAGGGAGAGAGAGAGAGAGGTCTCCTTCTGCCAGGCGGGGTGCGGTAGGAGGCAGTGCAGCCGCCGCTGCTCGGGGCCCGTCATTCGCTCCAACCCTTTGTCACCACGCTCCTAGTATCTTTCTCCCGCAATCAAACACACTAGAGGAATACAGCCGCCGCCGTTGGCACGCAACGTCACGCTCCTATTCTCCAGAGATCCTGCCAGACCCGCGGAGTTACTCCAGTTTTTTGTGTCTATCGGTATAAACCATTATTTGTTTGCCCAGCCGGGCAAAAAGAGTCGGCGTTTAGGTTGCCCGGCGGCACTTTGGACAGTCATTGGCACCCGGGCAACCGCTAATTTCAAGGCCTGGGTTAGTGTGTGTGTGCGCGGAGGTTTGTATGTGTGTGGGGGGGTTAATGTGTGCGGGGGGGGGGGTTAGTGTGTGTGTGGGGGGGGGGGGGGTTAGTGTGTGTGTGGGGGGGGGGTTAATGTGTGTGGGGGGGGTTAGTGTGTGTGTGGGGGGAGGTGTGTGTGGGGGGGTTTGGTGTGTGTGTGTGTGTGTGTGTGGGGGGGTTAGTGTGTGTGTAGGGGAGGTTAGTGTGTGTGTAGGGGGGTTAGTGTGTGTGTGGGGGGGATACTGTGTGTGTGGGGGAGGTTAGTGTGTGTGTGGGGGGGGGTTGGTGTGTGTATGGGTGTGTGGGGGGGTTAGTGTGTGTGCGGGGGGGGTAGTGTGTGTGCGGGGGGGTAGTGTGTGTGCGGGGGGGGTGGTGTGTGTGTGGGGGGGGGTGGTGTGTGTGTGTGGGGGGGATAGTGTGTGTGTGGGGGGGGGATAGTGTGTGTGTGGGGGGGGATAGTGTGTGTGTGGGGGGGGGATAGTGTGTGTGTGGGGGGGGATAGTGTGTGTGTGTGTGGGGGGATAGTGTGTGTGTGGGGGGGGTGTGTGTGCGGGGGGGTTTAGGGTGTGTGGGGGGGGGTTTAGGGTGTGTGGGGGGGAGGTTAGTGTGTGTGTGTGGGGGGGGTTAATGTGTGTGTGGGGGGGTTAGTGTGTGTGTGTGTGTGTGTGTGTGTGTGTGTGTGTGTGTGTTTGGGGGGATTAGTGTGTGTGGGGGGGGTTAGTGTGTGTGAGGGGATTAGTGTGTGTGTGCGGGAGCGTCAGTATGTGGGGGAGGGTCAGTGCGTGGGGGAGGGTCAGTGTGTGTGTGTGTGGAGGGTTAGTGTGTGTGTGTGTGGGGGGGTTAGTGTGTGTGTGTGGGGGGGTTAGTGTGTGTGTGGGGGGGTTAGTGTGTGTGTGGGGGGGTTAGTGTGTGTGTGTGGGGGGTTAGTGTGTGTGTGGGGGGGTTAGTGTGTGTGGGGGGGGTTAGTGTGTGTGTGGGGGGGTTAGTGTGTACGGGGGGGTTAGTGCGTGTACGGGGGGGTTTAGTGCGTGTACGGGGGGGTTAGTGCGTGTGAGCACTAACCCCCCCCCCCCCCCCCCCCCACAGTGACAAGTTGAACATTACACTAACTGACAAGAGATGGCCAAAGGACATAACTGCAGCAAATGGTCTTTTGGTAATATGTTTAAAGGTGTCAAAACGCCATATTACCGGACATTCAGATTAGATGTATGTGTTGTGAACAGCAATGAAGATACCCAGTTTGTACGCACCAGATTTAATTAAAAATTATTGATAAACGTTATTTCCATCATTCCCACTTCAGAATTAACGTTAACATTTCAACTGAAATATCTCCTGACCAAATTTGTGATGTTATCATATAGGTTGACTGTAGAAGTAAAACCTGGATAAATCCAAAGTATTCCAAAGAGGCCCACAGCTGGCGCAGATGTGGACATCTGGAGGGCTATCAGATTCCCTGTCCTCCCACATCTGACATCCACAACAGTACACTGTCCTGGCCTTCATACTCCCCCCCTTACACAGGATACAATATCAACACAATACAATCCAAAGAGGCCCACAGGAGCCGTTGGAAGAGAAGGCGGGGGAGGGGGATGAACGACACCCGACTGGCAAGGTTTAAAATCCAGCGCGGGGCTTGTTTATTCAGAGGCCCACAGGAGCCGTTGGAAGAGAAGGAGGGGGGAGGAGCGACACCCGAACGGTAAGGTTTAAAATCCAGCGCGGGGCTTGTTTTTACCGAAATCCATAACGTTCCATTCGGAGAAGTGTTTTTTTTTTGGAGGGTTTTTGAGGAAGCCGCTGATGGGTGGGAAGTGGACTAGGGTAAGCAGCTGATTGGCAGTCAGATTCCAGCAGTTTGTTGTGTACTTTGTATTGTGTTGATATTGCATCCTGTGTAAGGGGGGAGTATGAAGGCCAGGGCAGTGTACTGTTCTGGATGACAGATGTGGGAGGTCAGGGAATCTGATAGCCCTCCAGACGTCCACATCTGCGCCAGGTGTGTCGAGATGGGGCTCCTAAAGGACTGTGTTAGGAACCTTGAGCAGCAGCTCGATGACCTCCGTCTGGTCAGGGAGAGTGAGGAGGTCATAGAGAGGAGCTACAGGGAGGTGGACACTCCCAGACCACAGGAGGCAGACAAGTGGGTCACAGTTAGGAAGGGCAAGGGGCAGAGGCAGGAGCTAGAGAGTACCCCTGTGACTGTACTCCTGGAAAATAGGTACTCGGGTTTGAGTATGATTGGATGGGACTGCCTACCTGGGGGCAGCAACAGCGGCCAGGCCTCCGGCACAGAGACCGGCCCTGAAGCTCAGAAGGGTAGCAAAAAGAGGAGGGCAATTGTAATAGGGGACTCTATAGTTAGGGGGGGCGGATGGGCGATTCTGTGGACGCAATCGGGAGACCCGGATGGTAGTTTGCCTCCCTGGTGCCAGGGTCTCGGATGTGTCGGAACGTGTCCAAAGGATTCTGAAAAGGGAGGGAGAGGAGCCTGATGTTGTGGTACACATAGGTACCAATGACATAGGCAGATAAAGAGAAGAGGTCCTGAAAGGAGAATTTATGGAGTTGGGGGGAAGGTTAAGGAGAAGGACCAAAAGGGTAACAATTTCAGGATTACTGCCTGTGCCACATGACAGTGAGAGTAGGAATAGAATGAGGTGGAGGATAAATGCGTGGCTGAGGGCAATGGGCAGGGATTCAAGTTTCTTGATCACTAGGACCTCTTTTGGGGAAGGCATGATCTGTACAAAAAGGACGGGTTGCACTTGAACCCGAGGGGGACCAATATCCTGGCAGGGAGATTTGCAAAGGCTACTGGGGAGACTTTAAACTAGAAAGGCTGGGGGGAGGGACTCGGGTAGAGGGGGCTAGGGGACAGGGTGTGGGGCAAGAGTCAGAGAAGGGAAGCACTCGGACCCAAAATGTAGGCGAGAAAGAGGAAAAAGATAATAGACAGAGAATAAGGGATGGTGGGTTTCTAAAATGTGTATATTTTAATGCTAGGAGCATTGTAAGAAAGGTGGATGAACTTAGAGCCTGGATTGACACCTGCAAATATGATGTTGTGGCAATCAGTGAAACATGGTTGCAGGAGGGCTGTGATTGGAAACTAAATATTCCAGGATTTTGTTGCTTCCGGGGTGATAGAATTGGAGGGACCAGAGGTGGAGGTGTTGCATTGCTTGTCAGAGAGGATATTACATCAGTGCTTTGGCAGGATAGATTAGAGGGCTCGTCTAGGGAGGCTATTTGGGTGGAACTGAGAAGTGGGAACGGTGTAGCAACACTTTTAGGGGTGCATTATAGACCGCCAAATGGGGAGCGAGAATTGGAAGAACAAATATGTAAGGAGATAGCAGATATTAGTAGTAAGCACAAGGTAGTGATTGTGGGAGATTTCAATTTTCCAAAAATAGACAGGGAAACACATTCTGTAAATGGGCTGGATGGTTTGTTTGTAAAATGTGTGCAGGATAGTTTTTTGCAGCAGTACATAGAGGTATCGACCAGAGAAGGGGCAGTGCTGGACCTCCTGTTAGGAATCTTTATGTCCCTGTTAGGTTGAAAGGAAATAGTAAAAATTGGAAAGAGCCATGGTTTTCAAGGGAAATTGGACACTTGTTTCTAAAAAAGAAAGATATCTACAATAATTATAGGAGGCATGGAGTAAATGAGGTGCTAGAGGAGTATAAAGAATGTAAAAATAATCTTAAGAAAGAAATTAGGAAGGCTAAAAGAAGATATGAGGTTGCTTTGGCAAGAAAGGTGAAAGTAAACCCAAAGGATTTCTACAGCTATATTAATAGCAAAAGGATAACGAGGGATAAAATTGGACCATTAGAGAACCAGAATGGACAGCTATCTGCAGAGCCAAAAGAGATGGGGGAGATATTGAACAATTTCTTTTCTTCGGTATTCACCAAGGAGAAGGATATTGAACTCTGTGAGTTAAGGGGAAAAAGTAGAGTAGCTATGGAAACTATGAGATTCAAAGAGGAGGAAGTACTGACACTTTTGAAAAACATAAAAGTGGATAAGTCTCCAGGTCCTGACAGGATATTCCCTAGGACATTGAGGGAAGTTAGTGTAGAAATAGCAGGAGCTATGACAGAAATATTTCAAATGTCATTAGAAACGGGAATAGTGCCAGAGGATTGGCGTACTGCGCATGTTGTTCCATTGTTTAAAAAGGGTTCAAAGAATAAACCTAGCAATTATAGACCTATTAGTTTGAAGTCAGTGGTGGGCAAATTAATGGAAAGGATACTTAGAGATAATATATATAAGCATCTGGATAAACAGGGTCTGATCAGGAACAGTCAACATGGATTTGTGCCTGGAAGGTCATGTTTGACAAACCTTCTTGAATTTTTTGAAGCGGTAACTAGGGAAATTGATGAGGGTAAATCAGTGGATGTTGTCTATATGGATTTCGGTAAGGCCTTTGACAAGGTTCCCCATGGAAGGTTGGTTAAGAAGGTTCAATCTTTGGGTGTTAATGGCAGAGTAGCAAGATGGATTCAACAGTGGTTGAATGGGAGATGTCAGAGAGTAATGGTGGATGGCTGTTTGTCAGGTTGGAAGCCGGTGACCAGTGGGGTGCCTCAGGGATCTGTGTTGGGTCCACTGTTGTTTGTCATGTACGTCAATGATCTGGATGATGGGGTGGAAAATTGGATAAGTAAGTATGCAGATGACACTAAGATAGGTGGTGTTGTGGATAATGAAGTAGATTTTCAAAGTCTACAGAGAGATTTGGGCCATTTGGAAAAGTGGGCTGAAAGATGGCAGATGGAGTTTAATGCTGTTAAGTGTGAAGTGCTACATCTTGGCAGGACAAATCAAAATAGGAAGTTCATGGTAAATGGTAGGGAATTGAGGAATGCTGTGGAACAGAGGGATCTAGGAATAACTGTGCATAGTTCCCTGAAGGTAGAATCGCATGTAGATAGGGTGGTAAAGAAAGCCTTTGGTGTGCTGGCCTTTATAAATCAGAGCATTGAATATAGGAGTAGGGAAGTAATGTTAAAATTGTACAAGGCATTGGTAAGACCAATTCTGGAGTATGGTGTACAATTTTGGTTGCCTAATTATAGGAAGGATGTCAACAAAATACAGAGAGTACAGAGGAGATTTACTAGAATGTTGCCTGGGTTCCAGCAACTAAGTTACAGAGAAAGGTTGAAGAAGTTAGGTCTTTATTCTTTGGAGCGCAGAAGGTTAATGGGGGACTTGATTGAGGTCTTTAAAATGATGAAAGGGATAGACAGAGTTGACTTGGATAAGCTTTTCCCATTGAGGGTAGGGAAGATTCAAACAAGGGGGCATGACATGAGAATTAAGGGACAGAAGTTTAGGGGTAACATGAGGGGGAACTTCTTTACTCAGAGAGTGGTGGCTGTGTGGAATGAGCTTCCAGCAGAAGTGGTGGAGGCAGGATCGATTTTAACATTTAAAAGTAAAGTGGATAGGTATATGGACGGGAAGGGAATGGAGGGGTATGGTCTGAGTGCAGGTAGATGGGACTAGGGGAAAATAAATGGTCGGCACGGACTGGAAGGGCCGAGAGGGCCTGTTTCTGTGCTGTAATTGTTATATGGTTTATGGTAAAGTATAATTTTGAATGTTGTGCATTAAATAATAACAGCACTGATACTCCAGATTAAGAGCATTGATTTGCCATTAAAATGAATTCTGTAATAACTTGTCAACGGTAGCAGTGACAATCGAACACTGCGGTTTTAATGATTCACGTGTTCACAATTTAATTAATCCAGCTTAATGGATTAAAACAAAAGATAACATTGGGAATCAAAACACATTTGATTGCATTTCATTATCAAACATAGTCAAAGTGTGCTCTGAAGACATTTCCAGCACAATAGGGTTGGGGGCAGGAGGTTGAGAAGGCAATCGGTGCGGAATGGATGGATTGAGGCATGGGAACTAGTGCGTGTTGGTTGGAGTAGGTAAAATTGTGAGGGGGAGTGCGGGGAATGTCAGTGAGGTTCAATGGGGGGATTAGTATGGGATGGACGGGGAGGATCTGTGCAGGATGGATGGGGGGAAATCAGTACAGGATGAATGGGGTTAGACAAAAATGCCGGGGAAACTCAGCAGGTAAGGCAGCATCTATGGAGCAAAGGAAATAGGCAACCTTTTGGGTCGAGTTCCTTCTTCAGACTTATCCCACCATTCTTCTTGAATGGGGCGGATCAGTACAGGATGGATCGGGAGGATCAGCGCAGGATGAATGGGTGGTACAGTACAGGATGAATGGGGGGGGGGGGGGGGGTCAGTACAGTGTGGATCAGAGGGTCTGTGCAGGATGAATGGGATCACTGCAGGATGGATAGAGGAGCAGTACAGGGTGGATGGGGATTAGCACAGGAGGAGGGGATCAGTACAGGATGAATGAGGGGATCAGTACAGGATGGATGGGGGAATCAGTAAAATATGAATGGGAAAAATCAGTACAGGGTGATTGGGGGGTTCACTACAGGATGAATGGGAGGTTCAGAAAAGGATAGATGGGGGATCAATACAGGATGGATGGGGGGCTCGGTGCAGGATAAATGGAGGGAAGGTCAGTACGGGATGAATGGGACGATCAGTACAGGATGAATGGGGGAATCGGTGTAGGATGGATGGGAAGGGGGGAGTCAGTACAGGATGAATTGGGGATCCAGTGTAGGATGGATGGGGGGTGGCAGGAGAATCAATGTGAGGTGGATAGGGAGATCAAAGCAGGATGAATAGATGGGGGAGGGGGTAGACGGAGCACAAGGGATGTCAGTGAGGACCGAATAGGAGCGGGAATGGGGATCAGTGTGGGATGGAGAGGAGGGGTCCCAGGATAAGGGGATGGAGGGGAGCATGAGGCAGAGGCAGAGGCAGAGGCAGAGGCAGAGGCAGAGGCAGAGGGAGAGGGAGAGGGAGAGGGAGAGGGAGAGGGAGAGGGAGAGGGAGAGGGAGAGGGAGAGGGAGAGAGAGAGAGAGAGGGGGTGGGGAGGAAGGAAGGTCAGCGCTCCTCGGACATCACCGGCATCATCGCCCCGCAGCCTTGGACGTCCGTGTTCACCGCCAAGTGTCGTCACCAAAGGGGTAGGCAGATGGGATCTCATCGCCACCGCCTCCCCTCCTCCGCCAGCCAACAGGAAGGTGCAGGACCGAGCGTTGCAGGTGCTTCAGATGGTGGAAGGGGGCCTTTCCCCTTCCTGCTGGCCTCGGCATGCAGGAGGGTTTGTTTTGAAAGATGGTTATCGCCGTTGGCGGAGTGGCAAGCAGCGGCAGCTATCAGGGCAGGCGGGGTGCAGGAGGAAGAGGAGGTGGAGCCACTGCCGCTGTGCCGGGCCTGTCATTCACTCCGACCCTCCGTCACCCCACACCTAGTATCTTTGCCCCACACTACAACCATTGCCGACACAAAACATCACTTATAACTGAGTTACTCCAGTTTTTGTCTATCTTCGGTATAAACCAGTATCTGCAGTGCCGAGCCAGGCAAAATGATTTGGCATTTAGGTTGCCCGGCGGAACTTTAGGTGGACATTGGCACCCGGGCAACCGCTAATTTCGAACCCCGGAAAGCGGAAAGCCATTGAAAGCACAGATTTCAACAACTTTTTAAACCGATTTTTCATGATTTTCCTTTTTTACCGAATAATCAAAACCCACGGATTTGCATGGAGAAATCTCATGCCTGCCACAATGTCCATGTTGACCATGATGCAAATAACATCCAATTTCTTCATTTTCTTCAATGTTTTTTCTCAGTCATAAAGCATGGAAAGAGGCCCTTCAGCCCACCTTGCCCACCCTTTCCGGCTTGACAACATTGTTTCTATAATATGGTGACCAAAACTGAACACAATGCTCCATACTCAATGCTGATGAAGTCCAATGTACGAAAGCCTTCTTGACCACCCTGTCTACCTGTGACACCACTTTCAAGGAGCTATGTCCCTGCAATTGAATTTCGATCACAAAAATAACCTGTTTTTAAAAACACAGCAGGCATCTCTACCACACGCAATGTCTATTGTGGCCAGTTATCCACAATAATAGGTGGAGTGGTTAAGAGACTGTGCATCTACCCGATCTATTCCTTTCATGATTTTAGTCATCACCCCTCATCCTCCTGCGCTCCAAGAAATAGAGTCGTAGCCTACACAACCTCTCCTACAGTTCAGACCCTCTAGTCCTGGCAACATCCTCATAAATCTTCTCTGTGCCATTTCCAGTTTGACAACATCTTTCCTATAACAGAGTGACCAAAATTGAACACAAAACTCTAAATGTGGCCTCACGAACGTCTTATACAACTGCAACATGATTGCCAAACTTCTATATTCAATACTCTAACTGATAAAGGCCAATGTGCCAAACGTCTTTTGACCACCTAATCTACCTATGATGCCACTTTCAATGAACTATGTTCCTGTACTCCTAGACCCCTCTGATCTACAACACTACCCAGAGCCCTACCATTCACTGTGTAGGTTCTGCCCATGTTAGACTTCACAAAATGCAACACCTCACATTTATCTGCATTAAATTCCTTCAACCAGTCCTCAGCCCACCTCATCCAGATCCTGCTGCAATTTTTCACAACCATCTTCACTATCTGCAAAACTACCCACTTTTGTATCATCTGCAAACTTGCTAATCTTGCCCTGTAGGTTCTCATCCAAATCATTGATGTAGATGACAAACGGTAACGGGCCCAGCACCGAACCCTGAGACACACCACTAGTAAAAGGCCTCCAGTCCAAGAAGCAACCATCTACCATCACCCTCTGCTTCCTTCCTTGAAGCCAATTTTCTATCCATTCAGCTATCTTTCCTTGGATGTCATATATACTGAAAGTGGAACAATTACATATTTACTGTGCAGATTTGCAGGGCTATTAACCCAATATACATAGATAGCATGCAATAAACAAAAAAAATCAATAAACATAGAAACATAGAAAATAGGTGCAGGAGGAGGTTTTTCGGCCCTTCGAGCCAGCACCGCCATTCATTGTGATCATGGCTGATCGTCCCCAATCAATAATCCGTGCCTGCCTTCTCCCCATATCCCTTGATTCCACCAACTCCTAGAGCGCTATCTTAAATCCATCCAGTGATTTGGCCTCTACTGCCCTCTGTGGCAAGGAATTCCACAAATTCACAACTCTTTGGGTGAAAAAGTTTTTTCTCACCTCAGTCCTAAATGGCCTCCCCTTTATTCTAAGACTGTGGCCCCCTGGTTCTGGACTCGCCCAACATTGCGAACATTTTTCCTGCATCTAGCCTGTCCAGTCCTTTTATAATTTTATATGTTTCTAAAAGATCCCCTTCATCCTTCTAAACTCCAGTGAATACAAGCCTAGTCTTTTCAATCTTTCCTCGTATGATAGTCCCGCCATCTCAGGGATCAATCTGGTGAACCTATGCTGCACTGCCTCAATCACAAGGATGTCCTTCCTTAAGTTAGACCAAAATTGTACACAATACTACTGATATGGTCTTACCAGAGCCCTATACAACTGCAGAAGAACCTCTCTACTCCTATACTGAAATCCTCTTGTTATGAAGGCCAACATTCCATTAGCTTTCTTCACTGCCTGCTGTACCTGCACGCCAACTTTCAGTGACCGGTGTACAAGGACATCCATGTCTCGCTGTTCCTCCCCCTTACCTAACCTAACCCCATTGAGATAATAATCTGCTCCCTTGTTTTTGCCACCAAAGTGGATAACCTCACATTTATCAATATAATACTGCATCTGCCCACTCACTCAACCTGTCCAGGTCACCCTGCAACCTCCTGACATCCTCTTCACAGTTCACACTGCCTCCCACCCCCAATACCATGCGCTCTAATTTTAGTCACCAGTCTCCCGTGCGGGACCTTATCAAAGGCTTTTTGAAAGTCTAGATGCACTACATCCACTGGCTCCACTTGCTCCCCTTCATCCATTTTACTTGTCACATCCTCAAAAAATTCCAGAAGATTAGTCAAGCATGATTTTGCTTTCATAACAGAAACATGAAAAATAGGTGCAGGTGGAGCCAGCCTATGTCAGCCATTCATTGTGATCATGGCTGACATACTATTACATAAAAGCCCTGCAAGTGCATAAAATGTTTAGGGGAATAGGTAGAGTGAATATTGTAGATGGGATTTAGAAACATAGAAAATAGGTGCAGGATGAGGCCATTCTGTGGCAGGTAATTCCACAAATTTACAATTCACTCAGTGAAAAGGTTTTTTTCTCATCTCAGTTTTAAATAGCCTCGCCTTTATTCTAAGACTGTGGCCCATGTTCCCAACATTGGGTACATTTCCCCTGCATCCAGCTTGTCCAGTCCTTTTATAATTTTATGTGTTTCTATAAGATCCCCTCTCATCCTAAATTCCAGTGAATACAAGCCCAGTCGTTCCAATCTTTCCTCATATGACAGTCCCGCCATCCCGGGGATTAACCTCCTGACCCTACGCTGCACTGCTTCAATAGGGGTTTTGCACGCAAGGTCATCGGGTCAAAGAGCGTGACCACGCACACAAGTTAGCTTCCGGCATACATTATTAACACACAAAACGCATACTTTCGTGCCTGTTAAAAACTGCCGAAATGGCCAATTTTTGCGCTGTAAATAATTGTGGAGGGTGACTGAGCACTCTGAACCAAATGCTCTAGTATCTTTGCTCTGAACCCGAGCACCAAGGTGTAAGCAGCCGAAGGAACGCATCCCTCGGGACAGACCCCACGCTTCCCCCGGGGTCAGCGTTGTCCGGCCATGGCCACCCTCTGCACACCCTCCCCCTGTGCGGCCACACTGTCACGGGCTGTGGGTCGGCAGCGCCCACACACACGGCCCGGTTGGAGTGGGGCCACGACTCCGGGCAGTGGACACATGGGGATGAAAACCCGGCAACGTCCCAGTCAGCTGCAGTAACGTTTGGGACAGTGTGGACCCTCCGCCCACCCAGAGTCACTGACCTCGCTGCACTGCCACCCCGACCCCCTGCCTGACCACCCCTCCGAACCAACCCTCTTTATTCCTATACTCAAATCTTCTCGCTATGAAGGCCAACATGCCATTCGCTTTCTTCACTATCTGCTGCACCTGCATGTTTACTTTCAGTGACTGGTGTACAAGGTCTCGTTGCCCTTCCGTTTTTCTTAATCTGCCACCATTGAGATAATAATCTGCTTCCTTGTTCTTGGTGCCAAAGTGGATAACCTCACATTTATCTACATTATACTGCATCTGCCCACTCACTCAACGAAAGTCACCATGCAACCTCCTCGCATCCTCTTCGCAGTTCAAACTGCCACCCAGCTTTGAGTCATCTGCAAATTTGCTTGTGTTACTTTTAATTCCATCATTCAAATCATTATTGTAAATAGTTGCAGCCTCACCACCGAGCCTTGCAGCACTCCACTCGCCACTGCCTGCCATTCTGTCAAGGACCCATTTATTCCTACTCTTTGTTTCCTGTCTGCCAACCAATTCCCTATCCATGTCAGTACCCTACCTCCAAAACCACATGCTCTAATTTTGCCCACTAATCGTGGGGCCTTATCAAAGGCTTTCTGAAAGTCCACTGGCTCTCCTTCATCCATTTTACTTGTCACATCCTCAAAAAGTTCTAGAAAATTAGTCAAGCAGGATTTCCCCTTCATAAATCCATGCTAACTTGGACCAATCCTTTTACTGTTATCCAAATGCGCCATTATTACTTCTTAAATAATGACTCCAGCATCTTCCCCACCACTGATGTCAGACTAACTGGTCTATAATTCGCCGTCATTCCTACTTATAGAGAAATAGTAAAAATTGCAGCTATGATGGTAACAGCCATACCACCCACTCGGGCCAGGGTGGAGAGATCGTTCTCCGCATTGAAAATCATTAAATCAGATTTAAGGGCTTCAATGAAAGAGGATCTGGCAGAAGCAATTCTGTTCCGTTGGACAAGCTGTTAATAAATTTCAGGAATGTACTTTTGTGACAAACTTAACTACCTAGGCATCTTCTTTTAATTTCTATTGCACGAGAATTTTTGCTGTCATTATTCAGCCATTTAGCTCATACCTGTGGCCTTAATTTAATACATTTTTGGAGTAATGCTTTTATAATTTTAATTTAATTCAATGGAATTTTAATTTTGTCATGGTCCTTTCTGTAAATTTATGTACTTTTAGCATCATTAATTATATATATTTTTCAAGAATAAACAAAAAAAAAGCCACAATAGCATACCTACAATCATTTGACTCAAAACTTTATAGACAAAAGGCAGCCCGATGCTTCATGTGGTTCTTATGAAATGCCATCATGTGTAATGTAATCACAGCATATTTGGAATTATTGTACCTAGGGGTCGGGGTCGGATGTTTTGGGTCCGACTACAGCCTTGTTTATTCCACTCCCCTGCTGATTTATAACACTATTTCTCCCAAAACCAGGTTTATTTCACTCCCCTGTGGGGTTTATAACATTATTTACCTCAGTTCCCCCCCCCCCCCCCCAGACCAGGTTTATTTCGCTTCCCTGTGGTGGGTTTAAAACATTATTTACCTCAATTTTACCCCAGACCGGGTTTATTCCCCCCCAGACGTGTAGTTTATGCGGTGATTTACCTCGGTCTCCCCCAGACCAGGTTTATTCCGCTTCGCTGCTGATTTATCCTCTTCTGAATCTTCTGAGTTTGTCGTCGGCAGGGCAGTACTCTGCATATCGCCAACGTTATTTACCTCAGTGAATCAGAGGGGGAGGTTTATAACTGGGCAGTTTGACACCAGTTTTCCCCACACACGTGTACTTTATGTGGAGATTTACCTCAGGTCTCCCCCACACTGACCATATCCCGCTCCCCTGCTGATTTATAACATTATTTACCTCAGGACTCCCCCACACTGACCATATCCCGCTCCCCTGCTGATTTATAACATTATTTACCTCAGCTCGGCAGCGAAGTCACCAACCGCCGCTTCTCCGCCGCCATTGTGATGCGGTCGGCGGGACGACTCGGCCCGGGGCGGGGCGGCGGCCATCTTGGTGAGGGCAGGTGAGGTAGGCGCGGCTGATTGGTCGCCAGCCGGCGGCCATCTTTGTGAGGGCTTGACGGCGGCCATCTTGTTTGGGTTATAAAAAAACATAGAAACATAGAAATTAGGTGCAGGAGTAGGCCATTCAGCCCTTCGAGCCTGCACCGCCATTCAATATGATCATGGCTGATCATCCAACTCAGTATCCCAAACCTGCCTTCTCTCCATACCCTCTGATCCCCTTAGCCACAAGGGCCACATCCAACTCACTCTTAAATATGGCCAATGAACTGGCCTCAACTACCCTCTGTGGCAGAGAGTTCCAGAGACTCACCACTCTCTGTGTGAAAAAAGTCTTTCTCATCTCGGTCTTAAAGGATTTCCCCCTTATCCTTAAGCTGTGACCCCTTGTCCTGGACTTCCCCAACATCGGGAACAGTCTTCCTGCATCTAGCCTGTCCAACCCCTTAAGAATTTTGTAAGTTTCTATAAGATCCCCTCTCAATCTCCTAAATTCCAGAGAGTATAAACCGAGTCTATCCAGTCTTTCTTCATAAGACAGTCCTGACATCCCAGGAATCAGTCTGGTGAACCTTCTCTGCACTCCCTCTATGGCAATAATGTCCTTCCTCAGATTTGGAGACCAAAACTGTACGCAATACTCCAGGTGTGGTCTCACCAAGACCCTGTACAACTGAAGTAGAACCTCCCTGCTCCTGTACTCAAATCCTTTTGCTAATGAAAGCTAACATACCATTCGCTTTTTTCACTGCCTGCTGCACCTGCATGCCTACTTTCAATGACTGGTGTACCATGACACCCAGGTCTCGCTGCATCTCCCCTTTTCCTAATCGGCCACCATTTAAATAATAGTCTGCTTTCCTGTTTTTTGCCACCAAAGTGGATAACCTCACATTTATCCACATTATACTGCATCTGCCAAACATTTGCCCACTCACCCAGCCTATCCAAGTCACCTTGCAGTCTCCTAGCATCCTCCTCACAGCGAACACTGCCCCCCAGCTTAGTGTCATCCGCAAACTTGGAGATATTGCCTTCAATTCCCTCATCCAGATCATTAATATATATTGTAAATAGCTGGGGTCCCAGCACTGAGCCCTGCGGTACCCCACTAGTTACTGCCTGCCATTGTGAAAAGGACCCGTTTACTCCTACTCTTTGCTTCCTGTTTGCCAGCCAGTTCTCTATCCACATCAATACTGAACCCCTAATACCGTATGCTTTAAGTTTGTATACTAAGGCTGGAGAAACTCAGCGGGTGCAGCAGCGTCTAAGGAGCAAAGGAGATAGGCGACGTTTTGGGTCGAGATCCTTCTTCAGACTGGTCAGGGATCAGGGAAACGAGAGATATAGACTGTGATGTGGAGAGATAAAGAACAATGAATGAAAGATATGCAAAAAAGTATCGATGATAAAGGGAACAAGACATTGTAAGCTGTTTGTGGTGTGAAAATGAGAAGCTAGTGCGACTAGGGTGGGGGAGGGAGATAGAGATAGAGGGAATGCCAGGGCCCGAGGGCTGAGGGAGAGGTGGGAAGGGGAGGAGACAGCAAGGGTTAACTGAATTGAGAAAATTCAATGTTCAAGCCCCAAGCGGAATATGAGGTGCTGTTCCTCCAACTTACGGTGTTGCTCACTCTGGCCGTGGAGGAGGCCCAGGACCGAGAGGTCGGATAGGGAATGGGAGGGGGAGTTGAAGTGCTGAGCCACCGGGAGGTCGGGTTGGTTTTTGCGGACCGAGCGGAGGTGTTCGGCGAAACGATCGCCAAGCCTCCGCTTGGTCTCACCGATATAGATCATCTGGCATCTGGAGCAGCGGATGCAGTAGATGAGGTTGGAGGAGGTGCAGGTGAACCTCTGTCGGACCTTGCAGTAGATGAGGTTGGAGGAGGGATGCAGTAGATGAGGTTGGAGGAGGTGCAGGTGAACCTCTGTCGGACCTGGAAGGACTGCTTGGGTCCCTGAAAGGAGTGGAGGGGGGAGGTGAAGGGACAAGTGTTGCATTTCTTGCGGTTGCAAGGGAAAGTGCCCGGGGCAGGGGTAGAGCGGGAGGGGAGGGAAGAATTGACAAGTGAGTTGCGGAGGGAGCGGTCTTTGCGGAAGGCAGACGGGGGAAGATGGGAAGATGTGGCGGGTGGAGGGGTCACGTTGGAGGTGACGAAACTGGCGGAGGACTATCTGTTGTATGTGCCGGCTGGTGGGGTGAAAGGTGAGGACCA
The DNA here is from genome assembly GCA_035221665.1 of Okamejei kenojei. Taxonomy (NCBI): domain Eukaryota; kingdom Metazoa; phylum Chordata; class Chondrichthyes; order Rajiformes; family Rajidae; genus Okamejei; species Okamejei kenojei. Next base: position 13,500,677 of record CM069170.1, read on the forward strand.
GGGGGACTCTGCCCTGTTTGCGATTGGGGGAATGGGGAGTGAGGGCAGTGTTGCGAGGTATGGAGGAGACCCTGGTGCGAGCCTCATCAATAGTGGGGGAGGGGAATCCCCGTTCTCTGAAGAATGAGGCCATTTGTGATGACCTGGTGTGGAACACCTCATCCTGGGAGCAGATGCGGTGTAGACGAAGGAATAGGGGATGGAATCTTTACAGGAAGCAGGGTGGGAGGAACAGTCGTCCAGGTAGCTGTGGGAGTCGGTGGGTTTGTAGTGGATGTCGGTCAGGAGTGTATCACCTGCAATAGAGATGGTGAGGTCAAGGAATGGTAGGGAAATGTCAGAAATGGTCCAAGTGTATTTGAGTGCCGGATGGAAGTTGGTGGTGAAATGAACAAAGTCAGTCAGTTGTGTGTGGGTGCAGGAGGTGATACCAAAGCAGTCGTCAATGTAACGGAGGTAGAGGTCAGGGATGGGGCCCTGGTACGCCGAGAACAAGGATTGTTCGACGTACCCAACAAAGAGGCAAGCGTAGCTGGGGCCCATGCGTGTGCCCATAGCTACGCCTTGTGTTTGGAGGAAATGGGAGGAATCAAAAGAGAAGTTATTGAGGGTAAGGACCAACTCCGCTAGGCGGAGGAGGGTGTCAGTGGACGGGTATGGGTTGCTCCTCTGGTCGAGGAAGAACCGGAGGGCTTTGAGACCGTCCTGGTGGGGGATGAAGGTGTAGAGTGACTGGACGTCCATGGTAAAGATGAGAGGATGGGGGCCTGGAGAATGGAATTCACGGAGCCGACGGAGAGTGTCTGAGGTGTCTTGAACATTAACTGCATCCACTGCTCCAGATGCCTGATGATCTCTATCGGTGAGACCAAGCGGAGGCTTGGCGATCATTTCGCCAAACACCTCCGCTCGGTCCGCAAAAAACCAACCTGACCTCCCGGTGGCTCAGCACTTCAACTCCCCCTCCCGTTCCGTATCCGACCTCTCGGTCCTGGGCCTCCTCCACGGCCAGAGTGAGCAACACCGCACGTTGGAGGAACAACACCTCATATTCCGCTTGGGGAGTCTGCATCCTTTGGGCTTGAACATTGAATTTTCTCAATTCTGTTAACCCTTGCTGTCCCCTCCCCTTCCCACCTCTCCCTCAGCCCTCGGGCCCTGGCATTCCCTCTATCTCTATCTCCCTCCCCCACCCTAGTCGCACTAGCTTCTCATTTTCACACCACAAACAGCTTACAAAGGCTTGTTCCCTTTATCACCGATACTGTTTTGCATATCTTTCATTCATTGTTCTTTATCTCTCCACATCACCGTCTATATCTCTCGTTTCCCTGATCCCTGACCAGTCTGAAGAAGGGTCTCGACCCGAAACGTCGCCTATCTCCTTTGCTCCTTAGATGCTGCTGCACCCGCTGAGTTTCTCCAGCTTTTTGTGTAACCCTCGATTCTACAGCATCTGCAGTTTCTTCGTTAACATCTTGTTAGGGTGTCGCTGTTCAGAACGCCATCTTGAGAAGGTGCCAATGGCCCACTCACTTGTGGTCCATTCTGCACTCTAAACCTGTAGTGGCCGTTTGGCCTGTTTTGCGTGTCATTGTGGATGGCATGTGACATTAAATTTTAGACTGCCCGGTATAATGTGGGTGGGATTTATGACGTGTTTTTGGGCGTGTTTGCAGCTTAACTGCTTGCGCAGAAGTTTCGTTTTTAGTTAGTGTAGAAATAGCAGGAGCTATGACAGAAATATTTCAAATGTCATTAGAAACGGGAATAGTGCCGGAGGATTGGTGTACTGCGCATGTTGTTCCATTCTTTAAAAAGGGTTCAAAGAATAAACCTAGCAATTATAGACCTATTAGTTTGACATCAGTGGTGGGCAAATTAATGGAAAGGATACTTAGAGATAATATATATAAGCATCTGGATAAACAGGGTCTGATCAGGAACAGTCAACATGGATTTGTGCCTGGAAGGACATGTTTGACAAACCTTCTTGAATTTTTTGAAGCGGTAACTAGGGAAATTGATGAGGGTAAAGCAGTGGATGGTGTCTCTATGGATTTCAGTAAGGCCTTTGACAAGGTTCCGCATGGAAGGTTGGTTAAGAAGGTTCAATCTTTGGGTGTTAATGGCGGAGTAGCAAGATGGATTCAACAGTGGCTGAATTGGAGATGTCAGAGTGTAATGGTGGATGGCTGTTTGTCAGGTTCGAAGCCGGTGACCAGTGGGTTGCCTCAGGGATCTGTGTTGGGTCCACTGTTGTTTGTCATGTACATCAATGATCTGGATGATGGGGTGGAAAATTGGATAAGTAAGTATGCAGATGATACTAAGATAGGTGGTGTTGTGGATAATGAAGTAGATTTTCAAAGTCTACAGAGAGATTTGGGCCATTTGGAAAAGTGGGCTGAAAGATTGCAGATGGAGTTTAATGCTGTTAAGTGTGAAGTGCTACATCTTGGCAGGACAAATCAAAATAGGACGTACATGGTAAATGGTAGGGAATTGAGGCATGCTGTGGAACAGAGGGATCTAGGAATAACTGTGCATAGTTCCCTGAAGGTGGAATCGCATGTAGATAGGGTGGTAAAGAAAGCCTTTGGTGTGCTGGCCTTTATAAATCAGAGCATTGAATATAGGAGTAGGGAAGTAATGTTAAAATTGTACAAGGCATTGGTAAGACCAATTCTGGAGCATGGTGTACAATTTTGGTCGCCTAGTTATAGGAAGGATGTCAACAAAATACAGAGAGTACAGAGGAGAATTACTAGAATGTTGCCAGGGTTCCAGCAACTCTGTTACAGAGAAAGGTTGAACAAGTTAGGTCTTTATTCTTTGGAGCGCAGAAGGTTAAGGGGGGACTTGATTGCGGTCTTTAAAATGATGAAAGGGATAGACAGAGTTGACGTGGATACGTTTTTCCCATTGAGGGTAGGGAAGATTCAAACAAGAGGGCATGATATGAGAATTAAGGGACAGAAGTTTAGGGGTAACATGAGGGGGAACTTCTTTACTCGGAGGGTGGTGGCTGTGTGGAATGAGCTTCCAGCAGAAGTGGTGGAGGCAGGATCGATTTTAACATTTAAAAGTAAAGTGGATAGGTATATGGACGTGAAGGGAATGGAGGGAATGGAGCAGGTAGATGGGACTAGGGGAAAACAAATGGTCGGCACGGACTGGAAGGGCCGAGAGGGCCTGTTTCCGTGCGGTAATTGTTATATGGTTATATGGTTATTAGTTTGGACAGACGATGGAGAAGGTCAATCCTTCAACCATGTCATTGTTACGGAGACACAAGGAGCTTTCTAATATCTAAAGTAATAAGCTGGAGTTCGAAGAAGATTGCCGTTGTGAGATATGCAATGTGCTCACAATCACTACTCAAAGACTAAATCTTGGAAGCAAGAGATTCTTTATTTTCGAGTCTGCAGAATCGGGTGCCTCTCCAAGTTGAGACACACCGAAGTCAGAAGAGTCATCCCCCTTTATACACACAATTCTACATCCAACCTCCCCTCCTTGGACCCGCTCCAATCAGACACTGAGGTGGACAACCTGTAGGTACTTCCCCCAGTACCTCCCACATCATACAACGCATGTTCATGGTAATGAGCAGTTTCTTGACCAGGGGTGTGTTGTAATATTCATTTATTTTATTAAGCATGCTCAGTTGTTCATGACCTATCCTAGTTTTACTCACCTCCAAGTGAACTCTCTCAGTCCTCCTATATCAGCACTAAAGCTAAGGTATAGTGACAAGGGTCCCATCTATCACTCCATTCTACTGATAGGGATCTATCTACATCACTCCCTTCTACCGCTATACAATGCTATTCTTACTCAAGGATGGGTCTGGTAACCTTTATACAAAGCTCTTTATACAGAACCCTCTCCCTGGCCCCTATCGGTTTGAATCCTCTTTAAAGCCCCTAACAATAGTGGGGTTTAATCACTTTATCCCTCACAATCCTCCCTTTTTCTTTGGCTACGCATCTATTGATTAAACCTCAATTTCAAGTTCCCTCAATTCGAATTGACGTAACATTGTCCTAATCTCCTTTTCCTGTAGATCATGGACCTTTCCTCCCCGCATTATCATTATTTTCTGTATTTCCCCTTTCTCTTCCATTGGCATGACTATAAGTCAGCCTGCATCTGACTTATACTCCTTGTAATAAGTTCCCTAAAACAAGGGATGCAACAGGGGATAAAGATCAGTCCAGCCTGTGCACATAGAAACACGAGTCCCACCGTTCTCCACCATGTTCCTCCGAGGATGGAATCCCACCATCGGGTTCCCATAATCGAATTCCACTTCTGTATTGGAACATGTGCCAACTTACGGATTCCTTCTGATATGTTCATCACTGCCTGTCTATTGTCATCGATGTTTAAACAGCAATTAGAGAGGTTGAATTTCCCGCATACCCCTCCTTCTTCTGCCAGGAGGTAATCTAGGGCCAACCGGTTCTGGTATATTGCTGCTCTCATCTGTGTCTGCTGCTTTGCCAGCATCTCCAGTGCCCCCGCAGCTTGGTTGGTAATTACCTCCAGTACTGCCTATAGTCTTATGATCCGGTTTAAGATGGATACCGGGGTTCGGTAGCCCCAGGATCCATCCTGTGCCCAATTGGCTGGTCCATAGTATGAGATGATTCTTGCTGGTGGCCATTCATCATCCTCCCATTCTCCAATGTCTATTTTCCTCTTCTTCCGATATAGGTCGTCAAATACAGGTGTTCCTAGCGACCGCCCTTCTTCGGTGTTTAACAGGAAATATCCCGGTTGTACCAGTCCAATAAAGCAAGTCCCGCTCCAATTTGTTGGTAACACCGAGTATGCCTTGTATCTGCATATCCATAACAGTCCTTCAGGGGCCGGTCCACTAGAGGTATCCTTATTCCATATGTCTCGCAACACCGGGATTCCTTGATAAGGGTTGTTCCCAGTGCAGTTCCATAGTCCAGTCGATTCCATTCCATCGGTCTTCATCCAGATAGTGCAGTTTCTCCCGTCTTTCTTAGTTGGATACCATTTAGGCTCCTCTGGCTACCACACTCGGGACTGATTTGGCCACTGGGTGACGATGCGCTGGCAGGGGCTGCTGCCTACTGGGACAGCATCCTTTGCCCAGGGCCTAGCGATACACTCAGTCTCAACCAGAGCGTCTGTCAGGACCCATGCCTGGGGATCTCGGTCTTGTCCAACTGTCAGGTTCCACATCATCAAGGTCCCATACTTCAACAATGGATCCTCTCCACGGCCAACGTGAGCTCATCAGTGGTCCGCCACAGACCCAACAGTTAGTCACATTCAGGATTCAAGCTATCCGGAGGACCAAGTCCACAAACAGGTTTTTTCCTCCTTCAGGGATCTCAATCTGCTTCTTTATTTCTTCATACAGTGTCTGGTGCAATTGAGGCTGAGTAAGTAGGGGAGGGGGAGGCTTGGTGACTACTACTTCCGTTAACTTTGTTATTACTTCCTCCTTTATTTAATCTAATGTCCATCTTAAGGCCTGGAAAGGGAGACCTAACTGTCCTGTCCTGGTTATACAAACCCATCTCTCCCCCTTTGGGCAGGTAACGTACCCAAACCTCCCTACATATCCTCTATTCTCTACCCTATAATACTTCTTTCCCCCGTCCTCACAAATAGTTCTAGTCCTCAGGTTATAGCAAGCATCGTTCACATGGGAATAATAAGTAAATGATCTGGTTGTCCGCCCTCCGTATCTAATAGGATGATAACATTTATCACAGTTATTAATACTTTTTACCACAATTACATGCAGAGCAAACAATACCACAACTGCTCCTTTCATACTGTCAGTTATGCATTCAATTTTTTTTAAAGTTAATGTTAGGGGCTTATTTCCTGGCTTCACCATCTACTGTTCCTCCTTATCAGGAGCGGGTGGATCAACGAGTCCTTTAACCCGGGTCGCGTGGGTCCACCCTTTTTCTTTTGTTCGTACTGCTGTCTCGGTTGTCAGTAATACTAGGTATGGGCCAGTCCACCGGGGCTGGAGTTTCTCCTCCTTCCAATTCTTGAGCAGTACCCAGTCGCCGGCCTTTACAGCATGTATTGTAGTCGAGTGGTGGGCTTTGAGCCAATAATCCTTTAGCTTTTAATTCTGTAAGGGAACGAGATACTGCCAGTAAATAGTTCCTTAAGAATACATCACTGCCCTCTATGGTGGGTATTCCTTCTATCTTTCCCAAATAAGGTAACCCAAACAACATTTCATAGGGGGACACTGCTAACTTTGCATGGGGTCTCCGTTGCTTTTCTCAAAGCCTTTCTGTTTCCCTACTGCTCCAAACATGTGCCAGACTCCATGTACATATGCTGCTCTTAAAGCCTTAATTTCTGCCAATTGAGCTAAGCAAGATTGCAGGCAAGCTTCCAATTTGATTACCTTAAAGTCTAATTCATCCTGATGCATCACTTCAAACCTTGCATCCTTGCTATTATGATCCCTTTAACAAGAAACATCCACAAGCAAAACCTTTTTGTCCCCTCATTCAAAGGCTCTGACTGTAAAACATTTCTCAGACTTGTGTGTCCTTCTTCCTTCATTATTTTTCTTAATGGCATCACAATTTCAACATACTTCCAATCTAGTCTGAACTATATCCTGTCATTCCCTAGATCATCATCATCTGTTCTACTGTCTGAGGTTTGGGAACTTCAATTATCGCTTCAATTTGATCCTGCGCTATAGCTTTTACTTCTTTAGATATTACTCATCCAAAATATTCTACCTGCTGCTCACAAAACAACAACTTCTTCCTTGATACATTATGACCTCCTGTGCCATCTTTTCCAAGATAATTTCAATGTCTCTCACATTGCTTCTCACTTGTGGAACAAACCAACAAATCATCCACATACTATATCAACACCTTCCAAATCTGCCTACAACATCTGATTAAAAACACAGCGCTAGTATTTAAAACACTGCCGCATCCTAGCCTAGGTGTATTTAATACCTCTTCTTAATGTTCTTACCATAGCTATGTTCACCATTATCTTAATATTATTATTATTATTATTTCCTGATTATCGTACCTGTTCACATCCCCAACACACCTTATCCATTACCTATCTCCTTACTAGCCTTGTCTGGGCTTATATCCAGATTTATTTCACTCCTGATAGGGCATTTGAGGAAACACTCTCCCAAATACATTTATTATTGGCATGGAATCTCTGGCCCCTGTTTGGCTCTGTCATAGGACTCACTGTGTGTCGGTGCATCACTTATTTCAGACTTTTCAACCAGGTCTGTTGTTACTGACACCATTGTTTTTCCTTTTTCACGCTCTTTCTTTTTAAAGCAGTCTCATCAATTTATCCCTCTGCTTCCCACTTTAATCCTTTCTGATCTGCCTTCTTTCTCATTCTAAACTCAATGTCTTACTTCTCAGATAGTTTATACTCCTTTGCAAATTTATTCACCTTCCTTTTAAAATCTTCCACTGACTTCTCAATTCTCATATTTTACCACCACCCCTTCTACCTCGGGGGCAGTCATCACTTTCTCCCCTACCCCCGAGATTCTGACTTGTTTTTCACCCAATCCAATTTCTTCTGGTACCTTAGTTCCACTTGATCTCTCCGCTCCCGAATTACCATAAATACCATATCCTCTCCCTGGGGTCCTAATTTCAAGTTTACCAGAGGTTCCCGTGTGTATCCCATACACCCCAGGGAGCAGGGCCTCCGACTTCCCTATTCTTCCTCCATGAGTGCGTACGACTGCAACTCCCGTCGTAGCCTGGGACATTCCCTCTTGAAATGACCCTCCTCGTTACAATAGTAACACCGGGATGGCCCCGTGTACCACCCTCCTGATCCTTGTTCCTTGTTTTCCCGGGGACCCCAACTTCGGTCCCTCCATTCACCTCTTCCTCGTCCTCTGTCTCTGCCTCTTCCCCTTCCCCGGTCTCCATGAGCACCCGGCCTTCTATCACCTTCATCTCCCTTCTTCTTTACCCCTTGCTGTACTGCCTGCAACATCATTTTTGCCTTTCCCTTCTGTTTTCCCACCTTTCCAACTTATCCGTGGCATATAATTCATAATTAACACTTCCATCTTATCACACATTTATCTTGACAGTATCTTCCTTGGGCCACTTCCTCACCAATTTCCTTTCTTTCTCCTCATTTCTCAGAGTGCTTTCTTCAGATACAGGGAACTTTTTACTTAGCAATTCAACTCCAGTTATCTTACTTATTGTATTATCTTTCTTTGTGCACTATATCAAAAACAGGTAAAATACAACATATTAAAGCAAACCATGCAACCTTCACTTTTTCTGTCGAACAGGGGCGATCAAAGGTGAATACCTCTTAAACTCATGTTTAACTCATTGTCGGCCAACTCCTTTTTTTTCTCCCCTGGGCCTTATTAATTTATTACCCTTTCCCAACCAGAATGTTTATCTAAACAAACCATAAAAGCTGCTTGTTGTTCAGCAATTAACTTATTTCTAATTTTGTTCAAACCATTTTCCCTACAATTCCCACATTCCAATTCCTAGTTTAAATACATATGACTAACAATTTTCCAAATTAACTTTACTGAAAAGAAATCAACAAAGCCAAGCAACCTACATTTTCCAACTTTCCCCTTTTAAGTTGCGATGATACAAAGCGTTGTCCGTTACCTTACAGCTGTTCGTAACCTCCCCCATTGCTTACAATTTCTTAAAGGAACACACACACCTACCCTTACAGCATGTGGCCTACAGCAAACAAACCTATCACATATACAAACTTCCTCATTCATACAAAACCGGTTTTTACACACACACATCACATTAGTTCCATTCTTACTTCAATGAGATTGTGTGAAACAACTCAATATTTATTTCATAGAGACATAGAAACATAGAAATTAGGTGCAGGAGCAGGCCATTCCGCCCTTCGAACCAGCACAGCCATTCAATATGATCATGGCTGATCATCCAACTCAGTATCCTGTACCTGCCTTCTCTCCATACCCCCCCCGATCCCTTCAGCAACAAGGGCCACATCCAACTCCCTCTTAAATATGGCCAACAAACTGGCCTCAACTACTTTCTGTGGCACAGAATTCCACAGATTCACCACTGTGTGAATTTTTCCTAATCTCTGTCCTAAAAGACTTCCCCCTTATCCTTAAACTGTGATCCCCTTGTTCTGGATTTCCCCAACATCGGGAACAATATTCCTGCATTTAGCCTGTCCAACCCCTTAAGAATTTTGTAAGTCTATGAGATCACCCCTCAATCTTCTAAATTCCAGCGAGTACAAGCCTAGTCTATCCTGTCTTTCTTCATATGGAAGTCGTGCCATCCCAAGAATCAGTCTGGTAAACCTTCTCTATACTCCCTCTATGGCAAGAATGTCTTTCCTCAGATTAGGAGACCAAAACTGTACACAATACTCCAGGTGTGACCTCACAAAGACCCTGTACAACTGCAGTAGAACCTCCCTGCTCTTGTACTCAAATCCTTTTGCTATGAATGCCAACATACCATTCACTTTCTTCACAGCCTGCTGCACCTGCATGCCTACTTTCAATGACTGGTGTACCATGACACCCAGGTCTTTCATGTGCTTCTCCTTTCTTTTACCCCCGGGGCTTCCTTCTCCCCAAGATTGCCACATTCGCCCCAATGGACTATCAGGCAGAATGTGCGGCTCTTCACCAGTGTGAGTCTTGTCCTGTTTCCCCCCGGATTCTTACTTTTCCCGTTCTGGTTATCTTTATCTTATCGGACTATTCCCGTCCGACAGACCCCGGTCGCCCAGGCAATACTTAATAGTCAGTTTTCTTACCTGGGTCTTGTGCACAAGAATCGCTCGACCGTTCCTTATTTATTTACCTTACACTCCCTCTTGCTTCCTGAGTCTTTTGCCCGAATTTCACTCGCTCAAACCGCTGATGGCAAGCAAGGAGATCAGAGACTGCTGAAATCAGCAGGGTGCACCTTCCCTTCCTTCTTTGCCTCCACCGAGCAGCCGGAGCGGCGATCGCAGACGAGCCCCCAGTTTGTGAGATATGCAATGTGCTCACAATCACTACTCAAAGACTAAATCTTGGAAGCAAGAGATTCTTTATTTTCGAGTCTGCAGAATCGGGTGCCTCTCCAAGTTGAGACACACCGAAGTCAGAAGAGTAATCCCCCTTTATACACACAATTCTACATCCAACCTCCCCTCCTTGGACCTGCTGCAATCAGACGCTGAGGTGGACAACCTGTAGGTACTTCCCCCAGTACCTCCCACATCATACATCGCATGTTCATGGTAATGAGCAGTTTCTTGACCAGGGGTGTGTTGTAATATTCATTTATTTTATTAAGCATGCTCAGTTGTTCATGACCTATCCTAGTTTTACTCACCTCCAAGTGAACTCTCTCAGTCCTCCTCTATCAGCACTAAAGCTAAGCTATAGTGACAAGGGTCCCATCTATCACTCCATTCTACTGAAAGGGATCTATCCACATCACTCCCTTCTACCGCTATACAATGCTATTACTTCTTACTCAAGGATGGGTCTGGTAACTTTTATACAAAGCTGTGTCAGAACCCTCTCCCTGGCCCCTATTGGTTTGAATCCTCTTTAAAGCCGCTTACAATAGTGGGGTTTAATCACTTTATCCCTCACACCGTAACAAGTCGGAAAAACCTTGGATGTATCTTACTGTTTTCTACTGACAATAAAGTAAATATTCATCAAAAGACTGTGTGTTGAAGCTTTATCAATGGAGAAGCTCTGAAGGTCTCTGAGGCAGTTTGCATGTGTATCGAAGATATTTCCCTTATCCATTCTCATCCAATTAGCGGCTAGGGTGCTAATTACCCGAAAGAACTGAAAAATCTGCCACTACAAAACCTGTCTTGTCCGTGCACCTGTCCAAGCGTCTTAGTTTTTCTAACCCTTCGCCTGTAGTGGCCATTTGGCTTCTTTTGTGTGTCATTAATTATGGCATGTGCCTTTAAATTTTAGACTGCCCGTTATTATGTGGGTGAGATTTATTACGTATTTGAGGGCGTGTTTGGAGCTAGTTTCTTGCGCAGAAGCTTAGTTTTTAGTTTAGTTATGAACTTACTTTGGCAAGGCTTACCCTTCGACCACGTGACGTTTAACCGAGACACGAGGAGTTTTATTAATTTTAACAAATTTTAACAGAATTTTAACAATCATATTGTTTTTATTCAACAATAAAGAAACTATTAATCAAAATACTGTGTTATGAAGATTTATCTGTGAAGAAGCTCTGAAGGTCTCATCGAGTGCTCACATGCGTATTACGACATTCTCGTTAACCATGTAGTTTACTTAGTGGCTAGAGGGAGAAATCTCTTGAACAATATAAAAATCTGCCGCCACATAAAGTCAAAGGATACCTTTGACAAGAGGTGAAAACAACCCCAGAGAATGGGACAGGAGATTAGGCTAGGATCTCGAAAGAGGTTTTAGCCAGAAAAACGATTCTAGCTGGGAACTGAAGACAATAGATCTCGGCCGGAGGTGGCCTAGAGGCTTGTCGACAGAGTCACGACTTATCTAAAGATCTGAAGCCATTTTAACGAACATGAGTAGAAATCGACTATTATTTCTTTGAATTTTGAAGCTACAAGGCTTTAATTTTAAATGGCTTCCTTAATGAAGAGCCAGATAAATGAATGGGAGCCACCAGCTTAGAAGATCGCCAAGAAAGTGTTTTTCCACTGTCAGGAGAAATCCAGCCAGTCCGACCTTGGATTGTTTTGAAGTCAATATAAGACACAGTCCTTATGAACTAATATCATTTTTAACATTGTGGGTGTTGAGAGATGCTGTCTACATATTCAGTTTGTTATTGTTCTGAAGAGGATGTTGACAAAACAAAACTAAAGCAGAGCCAAGAGGGCTTTGTTTGTTCAATGTAAAGGCTTGGCTATCTGCCAAGACCTGTTCAAAATCATGGAGCAAGAAGATGAATAAACTGTCACGTCTGAGGAAGCACGAGGTGGCGATGAAAGACCAAGGAAACAAGTTAAGTTCACTGAGAAAGGCTGAGTTCTATTTCTGAAGAAAGCCGAGAAAATGAGAAACAAACTATGGATTACCAGACTAATTGATAAACAGAAGAATCTAATGGAATCAGATAAGAACGCAATGAAAGTGGAATCTAATATGAGCCAACTACTTAACCTCTGCCAGGAGTTTCAAGATAAACATAATGCACTGATGGACTCAGAGCCATCTCCGGAAGGATGCGAAAGGCACACCCAATGGTATGATGTACAGCTAAAGATATTCAATGATTAGATGGATGAGGCGGAGGAGTGGTTATCTGAAATGATACCACAACTTACACGCTAAACAGCTGGAGGTGCGATGCAACAAGGTGCCGGATTGGAAGATGAAATGACACCACGAGATAGTACCTCGAACATATCTACACTAAGATCAGGACACAAATCTGGTTCTATACCCAGTTCAGTATCAAGGGTTTCTGCTCGATTGGGAGTTGAAGCTGATCTAGCCGCTCTCTCAATTAGAAGCGGATGCCTTGAAGAAGAAACATGAGATTAAGCAAGTAGAAGAACAGATGAAAGAAGAGAAGATGTGACAAGATGAAGATATGACATGACAAGAAGAGATGAGGCAACGAAAAGAACAGCTGGAATTAGACACGAAGATGGCGGTGGCCAAATTTAAGAAGGAGATATCGGAAAGTGAGGGTTCAAGCTGCAGCTCTAGAACATCGAAGACAATGAACTCTGGACCAAGAGGAAAAACTGTTCCAATTGAGTCAGCAGTTGGATCAATTCCACAATCGAGTTCCACCGTATTTCACGGCTTTGAATACCCATTGGAACAGAAGAAGATGGGTAAAACTTAATCTCAGCAAATGGGTACTGGATCAAAACAAACCATTCATGGAGCGTCTATAGATGCTCGGGACAAACAAAAGTGGACCACGATTTTCCGAGGCCTGGTGCACAGGCTCGAGTAAGCCAGTTTGAGCCAAGGCCGTTCTACCACCTGTTGGAGCCAAGCCAAGGTTTTCACGATGGATTATTGGGTTTGATGAATAGTCAAGCTGAATTCATTGCTTGACAAAAGAACTCTCTCACTACCACCGGCAGATATTCCTACATATGATGGAGATCCTTTGCAGTATGAAACGTTCATAAGGGCATTAGAAGAAGTATTAGAAATGAGAATTACGGATGAAAAAGAGTGCTTACAATTTCTGGTGAAGTACACAAGCGGAAGTGTTCAGGTACTTGTGGAAAGTTGTCAAAAGGAGCCAGGCAGCCATGGCCATAAAGAGGCGAGAAGGTTACATAAAGAACGTTTTGGTAATGAACAGAGGATTGCTAACACATACATGGAGAAGACCTATGCTTGGAAATAAATCAAGCCAGAAGATGGGACGGCATTGAATAATTATGCAATATTTCTCAGAGGTTGTTGCAGCTCGATGAAAAATCTTGGCCACTGTAGAGAAGGTACACAGACACCTTAAAGTCTTCACTACTTTATTAAGCATACATTATATATATAGCCCTGGCTGTACGTGGTCTGTCACGATCACTAGAGAGAGATCTAGGGGCATGTAGGTTACAATTATACTAACTGGTGGGGGAGTGGTTAGCATGGACATCGTTACTATCAATTAAAGGTGTACACACATATCATCTACATCCTTCCTCTACCAAAACAAACAGTGAGTGACAGGGCAACCACGTCTCATGCGCCAGGGTGAATGCAAACAGTAAAGCACGGGAATACAGGATCACATGTAATCGCCGTAACGGACCGGCGGCCTGACCAGGCGACCAGACCGGGTCCGCACCTCGCCATCACCTCCTTCCCCGACGGGAACAAGAGGGGATGCCGGGGCATGGTGGAGGTTATGGACAGGAGAACCCCTTGGCGACGAAGGCATCGGGGGGGATGGCGAAGAGAAGGGCGAGGAAGCCGGAGAAAGCGTGACCGCAGCCGGGAGGCGGACAGGAGGAGGACGAGGGGAGGTTGGCCCCAGAGGAACGGGCAAAGCACTGGGCCGCGTCAGTTGCAGCGGGGGGGGGGGGGCATACGGAGCTGCCGGGTGAGGGAGAGGCTCGTTCACGAGCCGGAGATGCTGGCGGGACCGGCGGTACACCCTTCCGTCGTGGTTGAAGGTACGAATGAGGGGAACCGGCAGAACCAACGACCACGGCCAGCTTGGAACGGCCAGAAGAGGACCTCATATGGACGACCTGGCCGGGAAGAAGAGGGCGGAGGACACGGCAGGACCAGGTTCAGCAGGGCCAGGTAGATGTCGGAGCAGGATAGGCGGCAACGCTCCAACAATCCTTTAGCACTGCGGACCGCGCGTTCGGCCAGTCCATTGCTCTGTGGGTATTCCGGGCTGCTGGTGTAATGACGAAAGTTCCATCGTTCGGCAAAAGCGCGGAATTCGGCACTGGTGAACTGGCTGCCGTTGTCCGACTGCAGGCTGGCCGGTGACCCGAAGGTGGCAAAGTGGTGGCGCAACTTCTCAATGAGCGCAGAGGAAGAGAGGGAGTGGAGCTGGTCAACTTCAAACCAGCTGGAGTAAGAGTCGACAAGCACCAGGAAGTGCTTTCCGTGCCACTCGAAGATGTCGTTGCTAGCGCAGACCATGGCAGGTCAGCAGCTGGCTGCTGCAGGAGCGGCTGCCACCGTTGCTGTGGAGCGAGGCAGTTGCAGGTAGGGCACGCGGAGACCCTATCCCGGAAGTAGCGAGGCATGTCAGGCCAGAAAAACTGGCTCTGAGCGATGGAAAGGGTCGCCTCGGCCCTGGGATGGCCACGATGAGCGGTTTCGAAGTATTGTTCTCGTAGTGCTGCGGGCACCACCACAATCACACCATCATGCAGCACCAACTCGTCACGAACCAAGATGTAAGGCAGCGCTATGGCCGGCAGGGAAGGACGGCGGTCTGGCCAGCCCTGCTTGATGATTGTGGCCAGCTGCTGTAGTGAAGCGTCTGCTGCTGTGTGCTCAGCCAGGGACTTCAACTGACCGGAGGGCACAAAGTTAACGTTTAGGACTATCAGATCGGACGTCTCATACGGATGTTGGGTTGTGGATGAGAGAGGCGCCCGAAACAGCGTGTCAGCAACAAACATGTCCTTGCCCTTGCGATAAACCACTGTGAAAGTGAAGCGTTGTAGCTGGAGCATCATGCGCTGGAGCCGGGAGGAGGCCATGTATATCGGCTTGTTGAGGATGGTGACCAGAGGCTGGAGGTCCGTCTCGACAGTGAAGCAGTTGCCCAGGATATAGTCTTTGAATTTGGAGCAGGCAAAGACAACCGCCAGCAGCTCTTTCTCAATCTGGGCATAGTGTTGTTCAGCGGTCGTCATTGTGCGGGATGCATAGGACTCAGGCAGTTGCACCCCGTCATGGATCTGCAGGCAGGCGGCCCCGAGGCCAAACTTAGATGCATCACATGTGAGAATGATGGGGCGCTGGAGGTCAAAGTACCTCAGCGTTGGCATGCTGATCAGCTTAGATTTGAGGGTGTCAAATGCACGCTGGTGTTGCGGGAACCAGGCCCAGGTAGTGTCCTTTTTCACCAGATCTCGCAGAAGGGCATTCAGTTCACTCAGGTCGGGGATGAACTTTCCCAGGTAGTTGACCATGCCCAAGAAGCGCTGCAGGCCAGGCACATCAACAGGTGCAGGCATCTCGGATATAGCGGCCGTCTTCTGCGGGTCGGGCTTCAGCCCCGATGCCGTGAAAACATGCCCCACGTAGGTGACCTCAGGGACCCGGAATCGGCACTTTTTCGGGTTGAGCTTCAGGTTGACCTCCCGGGCCCGCTGCAGCACCTGGCGAAGGTGGTGGTCGTGCTCAGCGACATTCTTCCCATAAACCAGGATGTCGTCGACAATGATGGCACACGGAAGTCCAGCAAACAGTTGTTCCATGGTCCTCTGGAACACCTCACTGGCAGAGTTGATCCCAAACGGCATGCGGAGGAAGCGATACCTGCCGAAAGGTGTGCTGAAGGTTGTCAGGTGCGAGGACCGCTCGTCCAGAGGTATCTGCCAGAACGAACTCTTGGCATCAAGAACCGAGAACACGGTGGCAGGGCCGACCTGTGCAGCAACTTCCTCCACCGTCCGCATGGGATAGTGCGGGCGCCTGATGGCCAAGTTCAAGTCTTTGGGGTTGATGCAGATCCGTATTTCGCTCTTGTCCTTCTTCGCAGCAACAACCATAGTCGAAACCCATTGGGTGGAGGCCGTGACGGGCGCCAGGATGCCAGTGGCCACCATCTCGCGAAGAGCAGACTCGACCTTGCCCCTCATGGCAAAGGACACACGGTGCGGGGGACGGACAACTGGCGTAACGTCTGGATCGATGGCAATCTTGTAGCTGCACGGCAACCTCCCCAGCTTCGAGTCAAACCGGTCCGGGAACTCGGCCAGCAGATTCAGGGGCGCCTCTACCAGGTGGACATCGCTGTGGAAACTCACCAACCCGAGGTCCTGGCAGGCCTCCACGCCGAGCAGGGGGACACATTTACTGTCCAGCAGGAAGAAAGAGAGGGGCCGAGTGGCCGACCGCACCGTGGAGTGGAGAGTGACCTTCCCCACAGGAACAAGCACGCCGCCCCCATAGGCACGCAGAACAGCACTGTCTGTGGAAACAGGCTCATTATTTCTTATCTTGTTAAACAGGCTTGTTGACATAACGTTGGCAGCTGCACCAGTGTCCACCTTAGCAGAGAAGGCCGTGCCATTCACCGTGAGACGGACGGTCGGGTCCGTTATCAGTCCAGCTGCACCTCGCAAGGAAAACACCTCCAGCTCGCTCTGCGAAGATTCAGGGTCAGACGGGGGAAGTGCATCGTGCTGCAGATGCGAACCAGACACTGAATCATCACGAGTCAGATAACGAGATGGCTTCTGCTGTGGCTGGGCATTGTTCCCACGGGAACGGCATGCGGCTGAAAAGTGCCCGAGCTTGTTGCAAAAGTTACAGGTCTTCCCCAACGCAGGGCACACATTAAAACGGTGTGAGACAAAGTTACAATTTGGACACCGTTGAGGCGGTCTGGAGCCCAGCAGCGGTCTTGCCCTCTGACGCCGAGGAGCATTGTACTGGGGACCAGCGAGACTGGCTGTGTGAACCACAGGGTCAGGCACAGCGGAGGAGACAGCCTCAGCTAAACGAGAGGCATGCAGCGCCTCATGGAGTGTCAGATCAGGCTTACGCAACAGCTCGGAGCGCAGCTTTTCGTCCCGCAAACCAAAGACCAAAATGTCACGGGTCAAAGCATCGGGGGTCAGGTCACGCAGGTTACATCGGCGAGCCAGCTGGCGCAACGAGGCCATAAAATTGTCTATAGACTCCCCAGGGTTCTGGCGTCTGGAGAACAACTTAAAACGCTCCAGAATGTGATTAGTGGGAAGGTCGCACATCGCCGTAAATTTAGCAATCAGGCAAACGGGGTCATCGGCGCTCTCACCATGTCCATAGACGAACGACTCCGAACGCTCGAGCGCCTCCGAACCAGCCAGGTTAAGCAGCAGGGAAGCCTTGACAGCGGGGGTCACAGCAGGGTGGGCAATAGCAACGTAATGTTCAAAGTCCCGTCGGAACACACTCCAGCGATGAGTGATGTCCGCATCAAAGACCAGGACGTCAGGCTTACGACAGGCAGAAGCCATCGTGGAACCAGGGGGGGGGGGGGGGGGGTACTGGGACTAATGAAATAAAACGCGAAACACCAGAGACGCAGGAACTGCCACTTCTGACACCATGAAGATGGTGCTAAGATGTCTTTAAGTCTTCAGAACTTTTATTAAACACACAGCAAACATAGCCCTGGCTGTACGTGGTCTGTCACGAGCACCAGAGAGAGAGCTAGGGGCGTGCGGGTTACAATTATACTGACTGCTGGGGGAGTGGTTAGCATGGACATCATACTAGCAATTAAAGGTGTACACACAAGCATCTACAGGCGATCAGCCATGATCACAATGAATGGCGGTGCTGGCTCGAAGGACAGCATGGCCTCCTCCTGCACATATTTTCTATGTTTCTGTGTGTGTGAATGACGTTAGGTTCTACTCTAAATGGAACCGGTTTTGCGGGAGATTTGAAGAGGAGGAAGATGGGACTGAGGTCCCTAGGGGAAGGACACACCGGACGGACCAGTGGGAGATTTGACAATCATTCTGAGTATACAGTAGTTATACCAGGCGTGTCACCATCCAAGAGGCACATCCGGATCGCGGAGGAAGAAGGGCCGTTTAGTTCTTGCGTGCAGTTTACCACAGACCGGTCCCAACTGCGGAGGCAGTGAGGACGCTTGGCCCCAGGACGTTTAGCTCCAGACTGCGGAGGGAGATGGGACGATTGGGGAAATGTGGCAGATCTCGCTGTGACGGACTGGAGGTCCCGGAGCGAGGCAGTCGATGGGATCATCCGCCTGGGACGGACGCCTGGAAGATCAAGCGGTGAATGTCAGGAGCCGGAGCCCGGAGCGGAGAGACAGCGGTCGTCTCTGGGATAAGTTCAGGGCGCGGATTTATTAGTGAGCTGAAGCACTGATGTGAGCGGATATTTCACCGCGCTCTTCACCTGCTCCCTGAACTTGGACTGGGTCGCCGCGTAAATAAATGTTCGTGCAGCAGCTGAGATTCCTCAGCAAAAACCCAACTTCCTCAAAGATCCACTCAGAATCATTCCGATCAGTTCCAATTCCAGTGATCTGATAATAGACGAAGTTAACAACAAACGTCAGCCACAGGAGGATGAAGCTGCCGGAGATGGTGAAGAGTAAAATCACAGACCTCCTCCTGCTCTCCATCTCCGGGTCACTGCGGTTCTCCCCTTGCTCTCACCCCTCAGCCCCTGGCCACTAAAATGTGTCGGACTGTCAGAGCGTTGAGCAGCAGGATTACAGCGAATGAGAGGAACGGAGTTAAAACGGTGTCAAGCCAGTCAAATGCCACCCACCCGGGGTCAGTGTAATAACTGTCCGCCGTGTAACAGCCCCACGGGATATCGTAGATGATTCTCCACGGTTCCAGCTGGAAGTAGCGGGGAACGTTTTTCAGACAGAGCAGTACGCCGGCTGTTGCGAGAACCGCAGCCGCAGTTTTCCCGGTGCAATATGCAGTTTTCAGCTTCTGGCAACAAATGGCGACAAACCGATCAAAGGTGAAAGTGACGGTGAACCAGACCGAACAGTCTGTAACTGCATACTTTACTACATAGATAACACTGCACACAGTGGTGATGGTCAGGAAACTCCAATAAAAGTAATGATATCGGATCTGATACAAAATGACCTCGGTGATGAGGACCAGCAGATCGGCCGCTGCCATGGCCACCAGGTAGCGAGTGGTGCAGGTGGAGAGGCCGCACTTTCCCCGGGACAGGATCACAATCGCCACTAAATTCACTGCGGAAAGACAAGGGAACGGACACTAGGTATTACAGAATACGTTCTCAGGGGCTGAACACCGGCTCGACGTTCAGCTAAAGATCAGGAATGTTGGAGTCGGTGCGTGGTTGCAAGTTTAACAATGTCAGACCCGGCTCCGACTGTGCCTGACCTGCCTGCTTCAGGGAGAGAGATAAGGTGACGGGTGGGGTAAAGGGCGGAGAGGAACCGAGCAGCCATCCGCTACAATCGGTGGAATAGTCCTTTCTATAGTTGACCCTGCTCACAGTCTCTGATGGGGTCAGTTTCACAGATTTAACCGTGACCGGCCGGGATAACCGGGCATCTGGGAACTCGGCATCTGATGCGGACGATGGGGGTTGCAGAGGGAAGGCAGGGCAACTTGGAATCTGGCAACAGAGTTAATGAATTAATTCCACAGTGAGTTCAGTTTACTAACGAAACACACCGGTAGATCCGCGGCCACTGGTTCAAGTGATCTGTGCAATTATTGACCACTGCGGGTTGAATCCTACTGTCACATACTTCACATTGAGACGTTTCAACAAGTTCGGGTGTTCACTCTGATCAAGAATTCAGTTACAGTGAACTTCACAATGTAAATCCCTCCCAGTCACACCGTTCCGGAGATTGGCCTGTCCTGAGCACTGGGCCAACTGCGCAACTGAAGGCAAGAACAAGTAGGTCACGGCGGTGAGAGAAAATAGAGAGTTATGCCCCTGTCCCACTTTGGAAAACTGAACGGAAACCTCTGGAGACTTTGAGCCCCACCCAAGGTTTCCGTGCGGTTCCCGGAGAGTTTTGTCAGTCTCCCTAATGGTCGAAAGTGGTTTCCGCTTCTTCTATGTTCCGGCGATGATTTCAAAAAATTAAAAAAAAACCTCCGGGAACCTGACAAAAAACCCCGGGAACCGCACAGAAACCTTGGGTGGGACGCAAAGTTTCCAGACGTTTACGTTCAGCTTTCCTAAGTGGGACAGGGGCATTAGTTTCAGTTATCTGAAAAGAAGAAATATCACAGCGTTCATTCAAAATTATTTCACTGAGAAGATTGACATACTTCACATATTCTTATGCAACGATAATCAGTTGGGAAGCTTGTAATATGATCAGAATCAGGTGAAAACACCGGTTAACACACGCAGTTATAAAACTTGAATTGTTCTGCTCACTCACCAGGGACTCCAACGGTAGCAATGATCACGTACACGATTTTCTCCATACTGTAATATTCGTCAAGCATTCTCCCTTCCCAGCGACGTGCCCCTGTGAGCGACCGGTAATCTCGGAACAAAATGCTGGGGCAGAATCTTCCCCGAGATGTTATACAATTTTCCATCTCCACCGGGGCTGCGAAGTTTCAAGAGAGTTTAAAAATAGAGATTTAAAAATAATTCGTAAACAGATGACATCAGGCAAGTGAAATCCCTGCTGAGGTAGTTTGGAATTTATTCAGGGGATTGATTGAAAAATTTAAACGACTGGGAATTGTGGTGATACTGTTGGATGGGAATTTGGGGCGACATTCTTCCAGCAGAGGGGATATTGCTTCAAACTCCGTCAGATCCAACTCTCCACCGCGTGCTGTTTGTCTGATTTCCTTCAACCCGCTTTATTCAGCAAGGCAATCCCAAATTCCAGGGACGCATTGACCCAGGGCTTCTGGTGCCCAGTTTGAAGGTGGATGGGGCGACCGTTGTCCACAGGTTGAGGAATTAGTTCAACAGATCACCTCGGACTAAAATGACCCCTCCACTCTTTGCTACTCAAAGTGACAGTGGATCGCCTGAGTGTAACCTCAAAACCACACACGCGCCGATCCCTTGTAACCACTCCCTGCTTGCCCTGAATGGACCTGACTTCGTCCTGGGATAATACAATTATCTGCTTTCATCACCTCTGAGGAGGAACGACCCAAATATGTACGATACTCAGAGCACAGAAACATTGCCCCCTCCGAATTGGCCTGACCGTAGATAAAACGATGCAACACATCTCCCTCCACCTTCTCTCTCCCTCCAGTTTTACTCTGGCACGCTCTCTAATTCTATTTCACTGATTTCTCAGGGCATACACCACTATGGGCATGACGTCTGGCCACAAAATAGCATTTATTTCCCCATTTATTCTTTCGACCATCCCCGAGGACTGTGGTTGATATGGCATTTGCAATTTCCACTGTAACCCAAGAGCTTTCGATAGGTTCTGAACTAATTTACTGGTGAAATGAGTTCTTCTATGTTTATTCCCATGGGTATACCGAGTCTATTGCAGGCGTCTTCCCTCTATTATTTTGTTGACGCACCAGACATGTATCAATAATGACTGATATACCTGGTGAATACCACTGCTGGGACAATGTGTGTGCCACCCCCCCCCCCCCATCCCATTTTCCCATATGAGCCTGTCCACGGTCTAGGCGAGAGAGGGACAAAATTAGCTCCTGGAACAAACTACCCGACAATCAGGGTGGACCCAGACAATAGGCTCTTGATAACACTCTGCTTTGCTCCAGGAATTCTTTTCCTGGAGTGATGCTAAGCTCTGGTTATCCTGTTTGGCTACATAATCAGCGGATCTGTTTCCCTTTGACATATCACCATCCGATGATATATGGGCCTCACATTGAATAACTGCGATTTGCTGTGGCCATTGGATAGCATCCAGTAAATTTAAAACCAGTTTAATAGTCTTTCCTGTTGATGTAACGAATCCTCTATTTTTCCATAAGTGCCCAAAGTCATGTCCAACCCCAAACGCATAGCAAGAATCGGTGTAGATATTAGCATGTATCTTTTGCCAATATGCAGGCACGAGTCAGGGCATACAGCTCAGCTGTGTGAGTGGACGTTCTGGATGGTAAAGCCGAGGAGTCCGAGGGCTGCGGGAGAGCTGAGAAGGGGAGGACACAAAAGGACTACTGGAAATTGGACAATACAATGTTTATGCTGCTAGGGTCTGGATGAGGGAATTGAAGGCAATATCTCCAAGTTTGCGGATGACACTAAGCTGGGGGGCAGTGTTCGCTGTGAGGAGGATGCTAGGAGACTGCAAGGTGACTTGGATAGGCTGGGTGTGGGCAAATGTTTGGCAGATGCAGTATAATGTGGATAAATGTGAGGTTATCCACTTTGGTGGCAAAAACAGGAAAGCAGACTATTATTTAAATGGTGGCCGATTAGGAAAAGGGGAGATGCAGCGAGACCTGGGTGTCATGGTACACCAGTCATTGAAAGTAGGCATGCAGGTGCAGCAGGCAGTGAAAAAAGCGAATGGTATGTTAGCTTTCATAGCAAAAGGATTTGAGTACAGGAGCAGGGAGGTTCTACTTCAGTTGTACAGGGTCTTGGTGAGACCACACCTGGAGTATTGCGTGCAGTTTTGGTCTCCAAATCTGAGGAAGGACATTATTGCCATAGAGGGAGTGCAGAGAAGGTTCACCAGACTGATTCCTGGGATGTCAGGACTGTCTTATGAAGAAAGACTGGATAGACTCGGTTTATACTCTCTGGAATTTAGGAGATTAAGAGGGGATGTTATAGAAACTTACAAAATTCTTAAGGGGTTGGACAGGCTAGATGCAGGAAGATTGTTCCCGATGTTGGGGAAGTCCAGGACAAGGGGTCACAGCTTAAGGATAAGGGGGAAATCCTTTAAGACCGAGATGAGAAAGACTTTTTTCACACAGAAAGTGGTGAGTCTCTGGAACTCTCTGCCACAGAGGGTAGTTGAGGCCAGTTCATTGGCTATATTTAAGAGTGAGTTGGATGTGGCCCTTGTGGCAAGGGGATCAGAGGGTATGGAGAGAAGGCAGGTACGGGATACTGAGTTGGATGATCAGCCATGATCATATTGAATGGCGGTGCAGGCTCGAAGGGCTGAATGGCCTACTCCTGCACCTAATTTCTATGTTTCTATGTTTCTATGTTAGGGTGCAGACTGCCCAAGTGGAATATGAGATGCTGCTCCTCCAATTTCCGGTGGTGCTCACTCTGGCCATGGAGGAGGCCCAGGACAGAGAGGTCGGATAGGGAATGGGAGGGGTAGTTGAAGTGCTGAGCCACTGGGAGATCAGGTTGGTTAATGCGGACCAAGCGGAGGTGTTCGGCGAAACAATCGCCAAGCCTACACTTGGTCTCACCGATGTAGATCATCTGACATCTAGAGTAGCGGATGCAATAGATGAGGTTGGAGGAGGTGCAGGTGAACCTCTGTCACACCTGGAATGACTGCTTGGTTCCTTGAATGGAGTCGAGGGTGGAGGTAAAACCACAAGTGTAGCATCTCTTGCGGTTGCAAGGGAAAGTGCCCGGGGAGGTGGGGGTTCGGGAGGGAAGGGAAGAATTGACCAGGGAGTTACGGATGGAGTGGTCTTTGTGGAAAGCAGACAGGGGGGAGATGGGAAGATGTAGCGAGTGGTGGGGTTACGTTGGAGGTGGCGGAAATGATGGAGGACTCTTTGTTGTATGTGACGGCTAGTGGGGTGAAAGGTGAGGACTAGGGGGACTCTGCCCTTGTTCCGAGTGGGACAATGGGGAGAGAGAGCAGTGTTACGGGATATGGAAGAGACCCTGGTGAGAGCCTCATCTATAGTAGGGGAGGGGAACCCCCGTTCTCATCCTGGGAGCAGATGCGGCCTAGACGGAGGAATTGGGAGCAGGGGATGGAGTCCTTACAGGAAGCAGGGTGGTAAGAAGTTCTCTCTCTCTCTCTCTCTCTCTCTCTCTCTCTCTTCTCCAACTCTCCCCCTGCCCTCTCCTCTTTCTCCAACGTGTTCCTTGGAAAGTGCAGTGAAATCAGTTAGCCACCATATGATATAACAGTTGTCCCTATCTCCCTTCCCTCACACTCCAGCAGCCCTTCCAGGTGACATAGAGGCGGTGTTTCAGATGTGGCCTCCTTCACATCAGCGTGATCCAGCGTAGACTCGGACACTGTTTCGCCGAAAACGTACCCTCGTTTCGCCAAGGGCTACCGGATGTCCCGTTGTTGACCATTGTAACTCTCTTTCCCACACTGACCTTCCTGTCATGGGCCTCCTCCATTGCCAGCATAAGATTACGCGCAAACTGAAAGAACGCCACCTCATATTCCGCTTTGGTAGCTTACAACCTAATGGTACGAACATTGAATTATCCCATCCCACTTAGGAAACCGGAACGGAAACCGCTGGTGACCTTGCGCCCCACCCAAGGTTTCCATGAGGTTTTCCGGAGGTTTTGGTCACTATCCCTAATGGTCGAAAGTGGTTTCCACGTAGTCGAGGCTTCTTCTATGTTCCTTCCATTATTTCAACAAAATCAAAACCTGACTCGACTAAAAATAGGTTGCCGTTTGGTCGAAGCCAGTGGAGTGGGGTCGCTATTTACTTGCAGTCGAAGGCAATCGCCTTCGCTGACCGGCCATTTTGATTGGCTCATTGGAGTTTCACGACCTACAAGGACCCACCGAAAGGTAAGATGCCCGCTAACTTTATTAAACTACTTAAAACTGTCTCCACTCCTCCCCCCCCCTTCTCTCTCCTTCTCCCCACTTCTCTCCCCCTTCTCCCACCTTCTTCCTCCTTCTCTCTCCACTTCTCCTCCCTGCTCCCCCCTTCTCTCTCACCCTTCTCTCCCCACCCCTCCCGCGCTCTCTAAAAGACTTACTGTGCTCTGAGGCAGACGTTTACCTTCCTCTTCAACGCGCAGACAGCGCTCCTCCGCTGTCCCTGGCCCCCACCTTCGCGATGTTTGTGAGTGTGTGTGTGTGTGTGTGTGTGTGGTTGGTAGCAAAGATCCTATAGGATCTTTGGTCGGTAGATGCAGCTCTCACTTCGGTCGAGGCTTTCCAGGCGAGTGACCAAAACCTCTGGCGACTCATGGAAACCTTGGGTTGCGGGCAAGGTCACCAGAGGTTTCCGTTCAGGTTTCCTAAGTGGGACAGGAGGTAGCTAACGTGCAAATTCCCGCTTTCACCTCGCTCTTCCTCGTGCCTCACCCGGACTTGCGCTATTCTTCCCCTCTGCCTCCTCTTCCACCGAGTATTCCTTTCTCTCTCTTTATAGTTCCATCCTCTTCAATCCATATCTCACACCCTGTTTATTTTAATCTCTGGTCTCGACAACTTGACTATGAATACCCTGTTCACCTGAATTCGATCATCAATCAATTCACTTTGTCATGAAGTTCGGCATATCCCCAACATCTCTCATTAACTTCTCCAGATGCACCATCACAACTTGGTTTGGGAACGGATCCATCCAAGACCTCAAGAAATTGCAGCGAATTGTGAACGCAGCCCAGACCATCACACTAACCAGCCTCCCTTCTATTGACTCCATTTATACCTCATACTGCCTGGGCAAGGCCAGCAGCATAATCTCGGTGCCTACAACACAACCATGAGGCCTACGAAACACAGGATTGGATGTCCAGAACGTAGACTGGAATGAAGGCAAAAGCCCGTAACCAGGCCCGGAGCCTTCAACACAGCCGAAGGCTACAACTCAGGCTCTGAGGCCCAGAGCTTAGGCCAAAGCCCAGAACATGGGCCAAAGCATACAACATAGGTCTGGTGCCTATAATACAGCCCTGTGGCCTACAAAACACAGGCTAGTTGTGCCAGAACTTAGGCCAAAGCCCAGAACTTAAACCCGGAGACTATAACACACACCCAGAGCCTATAATAAAGCCATTCTTGCGAATGAAACATAAATAAACCAAGGGAATAGTTGGATCTCAAGCCGGATGTTGAGCAGCCAGTTTGTCTCTGCGTCAATGTCTGTCAGCCCCTGAGCTCCATTTGGTGGGTGGTAGAGCGGGCACTCGGAGATGACATGGTTGGCTGGCTGTTGTTCTGCTCCGCATTCACAGGCTGGGCTCTGGCAGTGCCCCCATCTCCACATGCTGGCATCAAAACGCCCAACTCCACTACCAAGTTTCTTGAGCTTCACCTATGTTCCTCTGGGGAGGTCAGACCCTGGACAGCTTTTATCTGGTGAAATGATGTAGCTGTGTAATGGAGATGAGGTTGCCTTCCACTCCTGTGACCATTTGGTGGCTATCCAGTGTACTTTTGTCTCAGTTGGCTGGATGGATGCTAGGAGTTGTTTTCCATGTGGAGCAAAGGGGTGACAGGACTACAGTTGGGGTGGCCTCTGCTATCTGCTGATAGCCTGATGGAGGAGATGATCTGACAGCCCTTAGAGCCTATAATACAGTCCTGTGGACCAGAATTTAGGCTCAGAGCCTACGACACAGGCCCAGAGCCTAAAACACAGGCCCAGAGCCTAAAACACTGGCCCAGAACTATAAAACACAGGCCCAGAGCTGTGGAGACTTTAAAGTAGAACGGTTGGGGGGCTGGATTCAAATAGAGAATGCTAGTAGACAGTGTGTGAGGAGGGAGGCACAGAAGGGAAGCACTCAGACCCAACATGTAGGGGAGAAAGAAGAAAAAGATAATAAACAGAGAATAAGAGGTGGTGGGTTTCTTAAATGTGTGAGCAGCGAGACAGAAGGGTGTAAAATGAGGGTAGAAGCAATAGGTAGCAAGGTGAAAAGTAAAAGTGGCAGGCACACAAATCGAGGGAAAAAAACAAAAAGGGCCACTTTTCAACATAATTGTATAAGGGGTAAGAGTTTTGTAAAAAACAAGCCTGAAAGCTTTGTGTCTCAATGCAAGGAGCATTCGTAATAAAGTGGATGAGTTGAATGTGCAGATAGTTATTAATGAATGTGATATAGTTGGGATCACAGAGACATGGCTCCAGGATGACCAAGGCTGGGAGTTGAACAACCAGGCAAAGCTCTTGCCACAGGCGGAGCAGCCATAGGGCTTCTCGCCCATGTGCATCCGCCGGTGGATCTCCAGCTGGCTCGGGCTCTGCCAGGACTTGCCACACACGTCACACTCATAACGCTTTGCTGTGCTCCACCATATGGTCCTCCTTCGAAGCTCGGCCCCTCGAAGCTCAGCTCGCACACCGAGCAGATGGGGGCTCACTGGCACCCTGGCCACCCTCAATGGGCGCTGATGTCCCCGTCTCTCTGTCCACAGCATCGGATCCTAAACCCTGCTTGTTGAGGGTCAACAAGCTAGCAAACAGGACATTACGAACGTGTGAACATTACTAGTGCTTGAAGGGGGGGGGGGGGGGGGGAATGGGGGGTGACGGGGCAGTGAGGGGGGTGAGGGAGTGGGGCGTGTGGTGGTGAGGGGGGAAGTTGGGCAGTGGGTGAGGGGAGGTGGTGCCAAGCATCTGGGAACTGCGTCGAGCCGCACGCCCTGCACCGTGACGTTAGTCGCATGCTCAGACTGCACATACGACATACTGATGTCACCGCCAATCTGAGGGGCATTGCTGGACCGCCCCTGCCCTTGCGCAGAGTCACATGGGGGGTGCAAGCTGCATGCATCGTGGGAAGGAGGTCACACAGTGCTGGAGTCACACCACGGGTCGGGCAGCACCTGTGTAGAGAAGGAATGTGTGACGTTTCACTAGCCCGTAGTAGAGACTCACAACTTTCTGTGTGAAAAAGTGTTTCCTCATATCTGTTCTAAATGGCTTACCCCCTATTCTAAACACAATGTAACAAAACGAAGAAGATCTCAATCAATTAAAGTTGGTGATAAGTGTCTAAACACAATCTTTGTACTTGTGGCTGGGTTTACAAACCCTTCCCGCATGCGTACGGTATGGGCCCTCTGTCGTACTCTTTGCAGGTGACAGCATTGCAGGTGGTGTTTCAATCAACACTGGTTTTGCAAAAGTCTTTTCTGCAAGGAACTTCATGGGCGACATCACAGGTTACTTTATATGTGACTTCGCCATCGGCATCAGCGGCTCCTATGCCGGTGTGAAGACCAACTCGCGGTCTGCTGATACCTGTTCTCCATTCAAACCAACAGTCCTTCCTTCAGTCCATAACACGCCACCTGGGACATCTGTGTAACCATACAAATACTGCTGAGATGGCATCGACTCATTCACCGGTAGGATATGGTTTTTATTCCACCTGTAGAGTCCTCCTTCTGATTTGATTCAATAGGACCGTGGCTTGCTGCAGATCCCTTCTCAATGGGGTTCGGGTAGCTAAGGGGGAGGTACAGCGACACCCGAGTGTCCTTGTACACCGGTCACTGAAAGTTGGCGTGCAGGTACAGCAGGCAGTGAAGAAAGCTAATGGAATGTTGGCCTCCATAACAAGAGGATTTCAGTACAGGAGACCACATCTGGATTATTGTGTACAGTTTTGGTCTGCTAATTTGGGGTAGGACATCCTTGTGATTGGGGCAGTGCAGCGAAGGTTCACGAGATTGATCCCTGGGATGGCGGGACTGTCATATGAGGAAAGATTGAAAAGACTAGGCTTGTATTCACTGGAGTTTAGAAGGATGAGGGGCGATCTTATAGAAACATAAAAAATTATAAAAGGACTGGACAAGCTAGATGCAGGAAAAATGTTCCCAATGTTGGGTGAGTCCAGAACCAGGGGCCACAGTCTTAGAATAAAGGAGAGGTCATTTAAGAAAAAACTTGAGAAAAAACTTTTTTACCCAGAGAGTTGTGAATTTATGGAATTCCTTGCCACAGAGGGCAGTGGAGGCCAAATCACTGGATGGATTTAAGAGAGAGAGTTCGTTAGAGCTCTCGGGGCTAGTGGATTCAAGGGATATGGGGGGAAGGCAGGCACGGGTTATTGATAGCAGACGATCAGCCATGATCACAATGAATGGCGGTGCTGGCTCGAAGGGCCGAATGGCCTCCTCCTGCATCTATTCTCTACGTTTCTGTGTTTCCACGCGCTACCACTTCCAGCTGCTCACCTTCACCCTTGAGGATGCTCTGTAATCGGTCCGTGACGTCCTGGATCCTGGCACCAGGTGGGCAACACACCATCCTTGACTCCCACCTGTTGCCGCAGAAACCCCTGTCCGTCCCCGACTACCACGGCTCTGCCTGACGTCTGTCTCTTCGGCTTTGCTTCGGCGCCACGTTTTGACCAACGATCATAGTTGTCTATCGTCTTTGGGCAGCATCTTTAACACACAGGGTGGAGCTGAGAACCTCCCAATGCATGGAGCTGATCATATTCACAGCTTGGGTTTCGTCGAATGAAAACAAAATTCACCCGCCCCATTGGTCCGAAGGCATGAGCAAAGGCAGAGGTTGTGAGATCTACACGGAAATCCAGGCAGAAAATAATTGCGATGGCGAGGTAAGGTTTGATGTTCCTGCCAATGTTTCCTCCATTTGGCCCCCTCCTCTTCTTGCCGCTTTCTGACCTGTCCTGGACCAGTGGTCCTGTCGGTCTGTGAGGTTGGGTGCAACCGGGATTGCGGAAGTCCACCTTCACCTCGGGCCGGTGTCAATTCTAGTTAACCCTTTCTGCTGCTGGGAATGCAGGAACAGATCCGGATTTTAACATAACCTGGAGGAATTCTGTCTGCGGCATCCATTGCAACTTTATTCGCAGTCGTTTTTCCCGCTGATTCCCCCAGTAGCCAGCAATCAACCAAGTCCGGGTGTTCGCCGGTCCCACAGACACATTACTGAGCAGTCACTGGGCACCGTGCGACTTGGATCACTGGAATTTAACCCATTCTAATTAATTGGTATTTTCCAATTACACTGTAATGCCCAGCTGACCGGACTTGCGATCCGGTTCCAACAGTTCCTGGACGATGAGTGGAGAGCGAACTCTTCAGCTCATTGCCGGTTGAACACGCTACGCTGGTCGATTGTCCGTCTTCATCGCGCACCCGAGAAACTAGCCCGAGATTACCCGAGCGAAACTAAAACAACCGACAAAGAGGAACGTGTTCTCCGATTCACCAGAACAGTTCATGTATGTGGCTTTAGCTGGCGCCTATTTTCTATGTTTCTACGAACCCATGCAATCATATCACCTGGCTCTCCAACAGTAGCAGGAGTGGACTACTTGACTGGTCGTTATACGCCTTCTGAACCTGTCGTTTGTGTTGCAATTGTGCCTGAACTGTTTGAGGCTCGTGTGATACACGTGTGACTGAAGCAATTGCCTTGCAATGGGAAGAGTGGTGCGAGTCTCTGGACATCAGACGTTGCGCTGGCGAACCCAGCACCCGGTCGCGTGAAACGTTCCGAAGATTAAAGAGGTCCAGAAATATGTAGGACCCGGCTCCCTTAGATCTCCCCATGACCTGCTTCTCACTACTGACGGCCCTCTCGGCCAACCAGTTCGACTGCAGATACTCCGGGCTGCTGGTGATGTGTTTCAAATCCCAGCGCTTAGCAAAGTCCTTGAAACATTGACTTGCGAACTGTCCAGCATTATCTAACATGAGGGTGAGAGGAGCCCCATGGACCGAGAAGTGCCTCGCCGGTTTCTGTATCACCGCCGCCGACGAGGTTGTGCGGAGCAAATCGATTTCAAACCACCCGGAATATGAATCCATCAGGACTAGATATTGATTACCACGCCAATCGAAAATGTCAGTAGCCACTATGGACCACAGTTAGTCAGGAACCGGGTGTAGCAAAAGCGGTTCCTTTTTGTTGACACGGTGTCAAGCTGCTACATACCGCCCATGATTGGGTTCTCTGGCGTATGAACTCCGACATGGCAGGCCAGAAAACATACTTTTTGCTCGCTGAACTGATGCTTCCGTGCTGGGGTGTCCTCAATGTATAGCAGTTTATAAAATTTTGATGATACCAATTTGTAAGTGGTTGCTTTTCACTTGGCAAGATCCCGTTCCCAAATGGATTGGCTCATGAATACCGGAAACAAACAGGGTAATTCCAGTGCTGCTGTAGCGAGGCCGGGATCACCGTTTTGTGGCCTTTCACGATGACACCGTTCTGGATTACCAGTTCATCTCTGACTGGAAAATACAGCTACAGCACCCGTGTTGAATGATGGACGCAAGTGTCTGTAAAGTGTCCTCCTCAGCCGTGCGTGCCGCTAACATGTCCAAACAAGAGGAACCAATATAGGCGACCATCATCACATTAAAAGCATTCTTGTCGCCTGCATGCCTGTCATCAGTTTTCCTGGGCGCACAGGACAGGGTGTCAGCCAGGTGCATGTCCTTGCCGCGCTTATAAATCAGGGTGATTTCATACTTTTGGAGATGCAGCATCATCTTTGCAGCCTCGCTGGGGCAGCGTGTATCGGCTGAATCAAAATAGTAACAGTGGCTGGTGATTGTTCTCAATGGTGATAGCCCAGCCGAAAATATAGTCATTACATAGAAACATAGAAACATAGAAATTAGGTGCAGGAGTAGGCCATTCAGCCCTTCGAGCCTGCACCGCCATTCAATATGATCATGGCTGATCATCCAACTCAGTATCCCGTACCTGCCTTCTCTCCATACCCTCTGATCCCCTTAGCCACAAGGGCCACATCCAACTCACTCTTAAATATAGCCAATGAACTGGCCTCAACTACCCTCTGTGGCAGAGAGTTCCAGAGACTCACCACTCTCTGTGTGAAACATTTAACGCACGTCGAAAACCACCGCCAACAACTCTTTCTCGATGTGTGCATACCGTGTCTCCGTGTCTGTTATAGTCCTGGAGACATAAGCAATAAGCTGGTCTCCCTGCAGGCACGCTGCGCTGAGGCCATAACTGGTTGATTGATGTCAAAATATGCCAGAGTGGGAGGGCACGACATCTGCTGTCTGAGAGTGTCGAAAGCTCGCTGCTGCTGCTGCTGTGCCACGTCCAGGCAGTGTCCTTGTGAGTAACTTGTCGCAGTGGAGCTGAGAGTTCACTAAAGTTCGGAATGAACTTGCCAAGATAGTTTACCATGCCCAGAAACCTCTGCAGGTTGGTGACATCAGTCGGCACCGCCATCTCGCTGATGGCTGCCGGCTTTGCAGGAACAGCCTTGAGGCCGTCGTTGGTGAAAACATGTCCAACATAGTTCACCTGGTTGACACAAAACTTGCACTTGTGGGGGTTGAGATTCAAATGTACCTCCCTGGATCGATTGAGCACCTTCCTTAAATTGTCATCGCGCTCCTGCAGATCCTTACCCGCCACAATAATGTCATCAACGATAATCGCACTGGGTATCCGTCAAACATCTGCTCCATAGAGCGAGGAAACATTTCACTGGCCGTATTTTTCACACAGAGAGTTGTGAGTCTGTGGAATTCTCTGCCTCAGAGGGCAGAGGAGGCTGGTTCTCTGGAAACTTTCTAGAGAGAGCTAGATAGGGCTCTTAAAGATAGCCGCATCAGGGGATCTGGTGAGAAGACAGGAATGGGGTACTGATTGTGGATGATCAGCCATGATCACATTGAATGGCGATGCTGGCTCGAAGGGCCAAATGACCTACTCCTGCACCTATTGTCTATTGTAAATTGTTTATTACTGAACCGGATCCGCAGAAACCGCATATCCGTAGATATGTGAAGAGAAAATAGTTAGATAAAACAAATGTACGTCTCTTGCAGTCAGAAACTGGTGAATTGATCATGGGGAACAAGGACATGGCAGACCAATTGAATAACTACTTTGGTTCTGTCTTCACTAAGCAAGACATAAATAGTCCGCCGGAAATAGCAGGGGACCGGGGGTCAAATGAGATGGAGGAACTGCGTGATATGCAGGTTAGCCGGGAAGTGGTGTTGGGTAAATTGAATGGAATAAAGGCCGATAAATCCCCAGGGCCAGATAGGTTGCATCCCAGAGTATTTAAGGAAGTAGCCCCAGAAATAGTGGATGCATTAGTGATAATTTTTTTAAACTCTTTAGATTCTGGAGTAGTTCCTGAGGATTGAAGGGTAGCTAATGTAACCCCACTTTTTAAAAAGGGAGGGAGAGAGAATAGGGGGAATTACAGACAAGTTAGTCTCACATCGGTAATGGGGAAAATGCTAGTCAGTCATTAAAGATAGGATAGCAGCACATTTGGAAAGTGGTGAAATCATTGGACAAAGTCAGCATGGATTTATGAAAGGTAAATCATGTCTGACGAATCCTATTGCATTTATTGAGGATGTAACTAGTAGAGTGGATAAGGGAGAACCTGTGGATGTGTTATATCTGGACTTTCAGAAGGCTTTCGACAAGGTCCCACATAAGAGATTAGCATACACACTTAAAGCACACGGTATTGGGGTTCTGTATTGATGTGGATTGAGAACTGGCTGGCACACAGGAAGCAAAGAGTAGGAGTGAACAGGTCATTTTCAGAATGGCAGGCAGTGACTAGTGGGGTACCGCAAGGCTCAGTGCTGGGACCCCAGCTATTTACAATATATATTAATGATCTGGATGAGGGAATTAAATGCAACATCTCCAAGTTTGTGGATGACACGAAGCTGCGGGGTAGTGTTAGGTGTGAGGAGGATGCTAGGATCTGCAAGGTGACTTGGATAGGCTGGGTGAGTGGGCAAATGCATGGCAGATGCAGTATAATGGGGATAAATGTGAGGTTATCCACTTTGGTGGCAAAAACAGGAGGGTGGACTATTATCTGAATGGTGGCCGATTGGGAAAAGGGGAGATGCAACGAGACCTGGGTCTCATGGTACACCAGTCATTGAAAGTAGGCATGCAGGTGCAGCAGGCTGTGAAGAAAGCGAATGGTATGTTGGCATTCATAGCAAAAGGATTTGAGTATAGGAGCAGGGAGGTTCTATTGCAGTTGTACAGGGTCTTGGTGAGGCCACACCTGGAGTATTGAACAAGTTTTGGTCTCCTAATCTGAGGAAAGACATTCTTGCCATAGAGGGAGTGCAGAGAAGGTTCACCAGACTGATTCCTGTGATGGCAGGACTTACATATGAAGAAAGACTGGATAGTCTTGGCTTGTACTCGCTGGAATTTAGGAGATTGAGGGGGGATCTTATAGAGACTTATAAAATTCTTAAGGGGTTGATGCAGGAAGATTGTTCCCGATGTTGGGGAACTCCAGAACAAGGGGTCACAGTTTAAGGATAAGGGGGAAGTCTTTTAGGACCGAGATGAGGAAACCATTTTACACACAGAGAGTGGTGAGTCTCTGGAATTCTCTGTCACGGAAGGTAGTTGAGGCCAGTTCATTGGCTATATTTAAGAAGGAGTTAGATGAGGCTCTTGTGGCTAAAATGGTCAGAGGGTATGGAGAGACGGCAGGTATGGGATACTGAGTTGAATGATCAGCCATGAGCATGTTGAATGGCGGTGCAGGCTCGAAGGGCCGAATAGCCTACTCCTGCACCTATTTTCTATGTTTCCATGTCATAGGCTCCAGGCATGTGGCATAGGCCCCAGAGTGGTGTCATAGGTGCCAGGTCTCTGTCATAGGCTCCTGGCTTGTGTCAGAGACCCCAGGCCTGTGTCATAGGCTCCAGGCCTGTGTTATAGGCTCTGGATGTGTCTTCTAGGCTCCAGGCCTAAATTCTGGGCTTTGGCCTAAATTCTGAACCACAGGACTGTATTATAGGCTCTGAGGGCTGTCAGATCACATCCTCCATCAGGCTATCAGCAGAGAGCAGAGGCCACCCCGACTGAAGTTCTGTCAACCCTTTGCACCACATGGAAAACAACTCCATCCATCTAGCCAACTGAGACAAAAGCACACTGGATAGCCACCAAGTGGTCACAAAAGTGGAAGGCAACCTCATCTCCATTACACAGCTACATCTCCTCACCAGATAAAAGCTGTCCAGGGTCTGACCTCCCCAGTGGAGCATGGGTGAAGCTCAACAGATTTGGTCCTGGAGTTGGGCGTTTCAAAGTCAGCATGTGGAGATGGGGGCTCCGCCAGAGCCCAGCCTGTGAATGCGGAGCAGAACAACAGACAGCCAACCATGTCATCTCTGAGTGCCCGCTCTACCACCCACCAAATGGAGCTCAGAGCCTGGCAGACATTGACATAGAGACAACAACCTGGCTGCTCAGCACCCGGAATCACCCGCGGACTCCTACCTTCGGGTCCGCCGACCCACGACACTCCACCGCCCTCCAGCAGCCCGCAGCCGTCGCCTCACCTGAAGACTGGACTCTGCAGTGCCTGAAGCCTCCACGTTGCTAACTCCTCCCACCACTCTGTTTTTAGCGGCACTGGGTCCTAGTGCCCGTCTCCCCACCCCAGTAACCTTAGTGGATATTCCACTGGGTCTTCCCCATCCTCCCCCTACCATGTAACCCTGCTCTTCCTCACCCACACCACAGCCCCCATACAACCCCACCCCCTGACCACCCTCCACCCCCCCACCACACAACGCTCCTTCCTCAGTTCACTCACCTGCCTTCCTCCGGCCACAACCCCCATCCTTGCCGCGTGTTCACCATCCCCCTGGACCTCCCCCTCTCCGACACCGAACGGTCTGTCCTCAGCAGAGGTCTTACCTTTGTCCCCCTCCGTCCCCACCTCAATGAGTTCTGTGCCCACCACGACTTGGAGCTCTTCTACCATCGCCTCCGCCTCACAGCGTGCTTCCACGGGAAGAAGTCCTCACCCCCCACTGATGATCCCTTTTCCTGTCTCCCATGTACCCCCTCCACTTGGACCCCCCCCTCGTAGCCTTCTGGCTCTAGAACTATTTATCCAGAACTGCCGTCAGGACATCAACCGCCTCGACTTCTCCACTCCCCTGTCTCACTCCAATTTCTCCAGCCCCGAACGTACTGCCATCGACTCACTCCGTAACAACCCAGACTGGGTTATCAAACCCGCCGACAAGGGAGGTGCCGTGGTAGTCTGGCGCGTCGATCTCTACAAAGCGGAGGCCGCGCGCCAACTCTCGGACACCTCCTCCTACTTACCCCTGGACCATGACCCCACTGACGAACACCAGGCCACCATCTCGAGCACCATAACCGACTTCATCAGCTCCGGCTCCCTACCCCCCCCGAGCCTCCGACCTCATCGTTTCCCAGCCCCGAACGGCCCGATTTTACCTTCTCCCCAAAATCCACAAACCCGACTGCCCTGGCAGACCCATTGTCTCTGCCTATGTTCGTGCCCCACCGAACACATTTCCACATACCTTGACGCCATCCTATCCCCCTTTGTTAAATCCCTCCTCACCTATGTTCAAGACACCTCAGACACTCTCCGTCGGCTCCGTGCATTCCATTCTCCAGGCCCCCATCCTCTCATCTTTACCATGGATGTCCAGTCACTCTACACCTCCATCCCCCACCAGGATGGTCTCAAAGCCCTCCGGTTCTTCCTCGACCAGAGGAGCAACCCATACCCGTCCACTGACACCCTCCTCCGCCTAGCGGAGTTGGTCCTTTCCCTCAATAACTTCTCTTTTGATTCCTCCCATTTCCTCCAAACACAAGGCGTAGCTATGGGCACACGCAAGGGCCCCAGCTACGCTTGCCTCTTTGTTGGGTACGTCGAACAATCCTTGTTCTCGGTGTACCACGGCCCCATCCCCGACCTCTACCTCCGTTACATCGACGACTGCTTTGGTGTCACCTCCTGCACCCACACACAACTGACTGACTTCATTCATTTCACCACCAACTTCCATCGGGCACTCAAATACACTTGGACCATTTCCAACATTTCCCTACCATTCCTTGACCTCACCATCTCTATTGCAGGTGATACACTCCTGACCGACATCCACTACAAACCAACTGACTCCCACAGCTACCTGGACTACTCTTCCTCCCACCCTGCTTCCTGTAAGGACTCCATCCCCTATTCCCAATTCCTCCGTCTACGCCGCATCTGCTCTCAGGATGAGGTGTTCCACACCAGGTCATCACAAATGATCTCATTCTTCAGAGAACGGGGATTCCCCTCCCCTACTATTGATGAGGCTCGCACCAGGGTCTCCTCCATACCCCGTACACTGCCCTCTCTCCCCATTTCCCCACTCGCAAACAGGGCAGAGTCCCCCTGGTCCTCACCTTTCACCCCACCAGCCGGCAAATACAACACATAGTCCTCCGCCAGTTTCGCCACCTCCAACGTGACCCCTCCACCCGCCACATCTTCCCATCTCCCCCCCGTCTGCCTTCCGCAAAGACCGCTCCCTCCGCAACTCCCTTGTCAATTCTCCCTCCCCTCCCCGCTCTACCCCTTCCCCCGGGCACTTTCCCTTGCAACCGCAAGAAATGCAACACTTGTCCCTTCACCTCCCCCCTGCACTCCTTTCAGGGACCCAAGCAGTCCTTCCAGGTCCGACAGAGGTTCACCTGCACCTCCTCCAACCTGATCTACTGCATCCGCTGCTCCAGATGCCAGATGATCTATATCGGTGAGACCAAGCGAAGGCTTGGTGATCGTTTCGCCGACCACCTCCGCTCGGTCCGCAAAAACCAAGCCGACCTCCCGGCGGCTCAGCACTTCAACACCCCCTCCCATTCCGTATCCGACCTCTCGGTCCTGGGCCTCCTCCACGGCCAGAGTGAGCAACACCGTAAGTTGGAGGAACAGCACCTCATATTGGGGAGTCTGCATCCTTTGGGCTTGAACATTGAATTTTCTCAATTCTGTTAACCCTTGCTGTCTCCTCCCCTTCCCACCTCTCCCTCAGCCCTCGGGCCCTGGCATTGCCTCTATCTCTATCTCCCTCCCCCACCCTAGTCGCACTAGCTTCTCATTTTCACACCACAAACAGCTTACAATGGCTTGTTCCCTTTATCATCGATACTTTTTTGCATATCTTTCATTCATTGTTCTTTATCTCTCCACATCACCGTCTATATCTCTCGTTTCCCTGATCCCTGACCAGTCTGAAGAAGGGTCTCGACCCGAAACGTCGCCTATCTCCTTCGCTCCTTAGATGCTGCTGCACCCGCTGAGTTTCTCCAGCTTTTTGTGTAACCCACCCGAAATCTAACTATTCCTTTGGTTTATTTATGTTTCATTCGCAAGGAGATGGGCTTTATTATAGGCTCTGTGCCTGTGTTGTCATCTCCGGGTCTACGTTCTTGGCTTTGGCCTAAGTTCTGGTGCCACGACCCTGTGTTTTGTAGGCCACAGGGCTGTATTATAGGCTCCAGGCCTGTATTTTATTCTTCGGCCCAAGTTCTGGGCTATCGCCTAAGCTCTGGGCCTCAGAGCCTGTGTTGTAGGCCTCGGGTCTGTGTTAAAGGCTCCGGGCCTGGTTGTGGGCTTTGGCCTATGTTCTGGGCCTCCAATCCTGTATTTTGTAGGCCTCATGGTTGTGTTGTAGGCATCAAGCCTGTGTTATAGGCTCCAGGCCTAGGTTCTCGGCTTCCAAACGAGTGTTGTGGACTTTGGCCTATGTCCTGGCCTAGTCAAGTCAAGTCACATTTATTTCTATAGCACATTTAAAAAACAACTCTCGTTGACCAAAGTGCTTTACATTTGTTATAAGAGTAGTATACACAAG
Organism: Okamejei kenojei; assembly: GCA_035221665.1. NCBI lineage: Eukaryota > Metazoa > Chordata > Chondrichthyes > Rajiformes > Rajidae > Okamejei > Okamejei kenojei. The sequence goes on from CM069170.1 coordinate 13,539,415, forward strand.
CAGGCTACATACATATATACAAATAGCCCTCGCTCAGAGGACGTCAGGAAAGGCTTGGGAGAACAGATACGTTTTTAGACTAGACTTAAAGGAGTCGATGGAGGGGGCAGTTCTTTAAATTAATAGTTTTTTACTGGAGGGAAAAAAAAAATTCACAGTACATCTGATGTATGGCATTACATTTTCCTCCATTTTGTTTTTTTTATATAATAATAATAATAATATAAACAAAATAACCCTTACCCACCCTCCCTAAACACCCCTTGGCAGCTTATTTTTTCTCAATCCAAATATATCACAAAAAATCAAATGCACTTTTTAACAATAATAAAGTAACAAAGCATAATAAAGGCAGATCCCCACTTAATGTCAAGTACCCTCAGTCATCAGGTAGTTCCTTTAGACCCTCAAAGTATGATAAAAAGGGTTCCCATTTAAAATACATTTTTTTCACAGACCCCCTCAATGTGAATTGAGGGGGTCTTTTCTAATCTTAAAAAAAACACGGCGTCTTCCAGCCAAGCAGCGGCAGATGGAGGAGTGTTCGATTTCCAGACCAGGAAGATTCTCCTACGGGCCAAAAGTGATGTAAATGTAATGATATCAGACTGGGTTGTATTTAAACCCAAGGTTTTATCTGCTACACCAAATACAGCTACAAGCGGGCAAGGTCTCACTGTCATCCCAAGGACTTCACTGATGGTTTTAAAAACCACTGCCCAATAGTTAACAAGTTTGGGGCAAGACCAGAATGCATGAGCTAGATTGGCTGGAGAGAATGAGCACCTGTCACAGCCAGCGTCCGTCCCTGGATATATGTTAGCAAGCCTGGCTTTGCTTAAATGAACCCTGTGAAAACTTTAAATTGTATGAGTCCAAATCTAGCACATGATGACGAGGAGTGGACTTTTTTCAGCGCTTCTGTCCAGCATTCCTCAGACAGATTCATACCAAGATCATCCTCCCACCTAGCTTTAACTTTGTTCAGGTTTTGATCTCCTAAATACATCAATCGAGAATATACTGCAGAGATCAGTGCTTTATTTGCAAAGGTAAGAGTGAGTTTATCCAACACTGTGACAGGAGGGAGATCAGGAAAAGAAGGAAATTGTTTCATGACAAAGTGGCGAACCTGAAGATAATTAAAGAAATTATTATGTGGGAGGCCATGTTTTTTGTGTAGGTAGTCGAAAATATCAAATATGTTGTTAGTGTATAAATCCTTAATGGACATAAGGCCATTCAAACCCCATTGTCGAAAGGTTGAGTCAAGTGTAGAGGGGGGGAATAAATGATTTCTGTGAATGGGACCCAGAACTGAAGCTGATGTAAGCTTATAATGGCAACGAAATTGGTTAAAAATGTTGATGGTTGATAGTACGACAGGGTTGGATGTAAATCTAGAGGGTTTCAATGGCAGGAAGGAATATACTAAAGCTGGGAGAGACGAGGAGTAACAGGATTGTGATTCAAGCAGACACCAGTCTGTATCTGGTCGGTAGAGCCAGAGTAATATCTTTTGGATATTGGATGCCCAGTAATAATTAATAAAGCTAGGAAGGCCCAGTCCACCTACTTGACAATCTCTTTGGAGAGTACAATTATTGACCCTTGGAACCTTGTTACCCCATATAAAGGAGGTTATAGATTGGTTAACTGAGTTAAAAAATGACTTGGGTAGGAAAAACCTAACGGCAAACATTGGAACAAGTAAAGAAAATCTGGGAGTTACAGTCATCTTCACTGACTGCACTCTCCCAGCCATAGTGAGTGGCAGACTACGCCATCTCTCAAAGTCAGCCTTCATTTGGCTAACTTGAGGCATGTAGTTAGCTGCAACAGGGGTGAGTGAAAAAGCGGGTGATGTGTATTCCTAAATATACAAACCCTTCTTGAGATATGGGAAAGGGCAGGGTTTCCTGTTGGATCTGTAGGGCTAAGTTGATGGGAAAGCATTTGCTTTTTTGGAGGGTCTAAGGAGCGAAGGAGATAGGCGACGTTTTGGATCGAGACCCTTCTTCAGACTCTATTGTCCAGCATCTGCAGTTCCTTCTTTAATGCTTTTTTGGAGGTTTAGATTATAGCCAGAAAAAGTCCCAAACTGATCCAACAAGGACACAATTGCAGGGCTACTGGTCGCTCACATAAAGAAAGAGGTCATCAGCATATAGAGACACACGATGTTCCCTGTTTCCTCTCCAAATGCCCTGGAATAATGTAGTTGACCTAAGTGTGATAGAGAGAGGCTCAATTGCAATGTCAAAAAGAAGCGGAGACAGTGGGCAGCCTTGACGAGTGCCACGTGTTAATTGAAAATAATCAGATCACAAATAATTTGTCTGTATACATGCTAAGGGTGAATGATATAATAGCTTAACCCAGGCTACAAATATTTTGCCAAATCCAAATCTCTCCATGACTCTGAACAAATATGGCCACTCCACTCGATCAAATGCCTTCTCCGCGTCCAAAGAGATAACAGCCTCTGGGAGCGGAGAAGCACAGGGCGAATAGACCACGCTGGCCAATCGATGGATATCAGAAAAGGAATGACGATTTTTAATGAAACCTGTTTGATCTTCTGAGATTATTTTGTGAAGTTGCATTCTAAACGGCAAGCCAGTGCCTTCGCCAAAATTTTTACATCTACATTCAAAAGTGAGATGGGGCAGTATGATCCACATTGAGTCGGATCCTTGTCTTTTTTAAGAAGAAGTGAAATAGAAGCCTGTGAAAGAGTGGGGGGTAATGCACCTTTTTCCAAAGATTCTTTCAAACATTTCTAAAAGAACAGGGGGTGTGAGCTTATCCTTAAATTTCTTATAAATTTCTAATGGGTAGCCGTCAGGGCCAGGGGTTTTACCACTGCATTGCCATAATGGCATTATTAATCTCTTCCTGCCCAAGGGGTTGGTCTAGATTTTCTATGTCTTCTAATTCCAGAGTGGGTATTTCCAAATCATCTAAGAAAGTTTCCATATTCATAGTATCCAAGGGGAATTCTGAGGTATAAAGAGAAGAATAAAAGGGTGTGAAAGTATTGTTTATATATTTTGGATTGCTTGTTATGTCTTTGTGTATGTCTCTTATCTGAGGAATAAGCCGTGACGCGCATTGACGCTTCAGCTGTTGAGCAATAAGCCGGCTCGCCTTATCACCATATTCATAATAAAGACCACGAGTCTGGAGAATTAGTTGTTCTGTTTGATTAGTAGATAAAAGATTGAATTTCATTTGTAAATCAGCCCGGCTTTTGTATAATTGGGTGGTGGGTGCTTCTGAGAATATTGCCTATCCAACACCCAACTCCCCCCCCCCCCGGGTCAAGATGGATTTTAACAGGGTTTCCATTTCCTTCTTACGTTCTTTATTGGCGTATGAAGTATAAGATATGATTTGACCTCTTAAGTAGGCTTTTAAAGTTTCCCAAAATAAAGAACAGGATACGGACTCAGTTTTATTAATTTCAAGGGAATGTGTCTATATTAGCGACACAAAACTGCAACAATTTTCATTGGAAAGCAAACCTATAACAAGAACAAGGGGTTGAGTTTCCAAAGAGGTCGTTCTTTAATATTTAAAGGAAAGCCTAGGTTCAGTATCACAGGTGAGTGATCTGATATTACTATAGCAGTATATTCAATTTTCTTAACCCTAGGAATGAAGGGGCTATCTATAAAAAAAATAGTCCATTCTGGAAAAAGAATGGTGAACATGAGGAAAAAAAGAGAATTGTCTAGCAGTTGGATTCAGAAATCTCCAGGGGTCCACATAACCATTTTATTGCATAAACAGTGAGAAGGTCTTTGCCATACCAGAAGGTGTCCCCTTAGAACTAGACCTATCAAGCAGTGGATTAATAGCACAGTTCAGGTGAAAAAATTAACTGGTGTGAAAAAATTAACTGGTGCGTGTTCAGATCGGGTATTAATGACAGAACCTTATTTGCAAAGTGAACATCATCCCAATTACGGGCATAAACATTCACTAAAACGACAGGTTTTTGAAAAAGACCCCCTGGAAACTATAATAAACCGACCATTAGGGTCACTAGGGTCACTGACGACGTCAGACAGACTGGATTTCTTTGTTGATTAATATTGCCACACCCCTGGACCTACTATTAAATCTGGAGTGAAAAATCTGACTAACCCACGTTTTACGCTGTCTGTTATGATCTTGCAGTCTTAAGTGAGTCTCTTGTAAAAGTAGTATATCTGTTTTTAGTTGTTTTAGGGGAGAAAACACTTTAGCTCTTTTAACTAGGACTCACATTAAGCCCCTTTACATTACCAAGAAATAAACCTCAACGGATTGGTCCATCAATATCACCATTAGCCATATTTCAAAATATGATTCAAAAAATACATAGAGCGTCTGCCATCTCCAGAACCATACGAAGGCTGCTGCATGTGAGAGCCCAAATAGGGGGAGGAGAAAAACAACGCCAAAGAGAAGAGAAATAAAGCAACAACAAAAAAAGAAAATCAAGTGCATTTCGTAACATCAAAGAATAATGCTGGCCCATTACCAACAAAACCTTTCCTCATCCCCTTATAATAACAACAAAAATTAACCCCCAAAACCTAGATCTTATTCCCCGACTGAGGATGATCGCAGTGCGCATTACAAAACAAAAAAGTCCAAAGTGTTCCCTAACCGAAAATTTTAATCCAATTGATGGGTGGCTCCCTTCTTTAAAAAGTTGTACAGTCATTTATTTCCTACTTTTAAAGATATATAGGCCAGACCAGCAAAGCATTAGGAGAAACAGAAGGAAGTGAAAATTATATCCCAAAGAGTAATCATAGACATTTACATTTTGCTGGCTAAAAGTCCTCGACTCACTACCCCAAATATGTAGCATTGCATTTCAACTTGGTCAAATTCCACAAATTAAACTGAGAATAAACAAATCTTCCAAAGATGCCGACCCGCAGGGCGGCCGTGCCAATACCGCATGGGTATCCTTAAAAGGTCATTGTTCTTCACGGCTGTCACCTCCCCAGCGCGGTAGTAATTAAAACTTTTTGGCAGTCGCTGGTGTATTGCAAATAGTACTTTTTACCTTTATGAGTGACCTGGAGGTTTCTGGGCAGGATACTGGAGACCAAACCGAACCCCTTTATGTGTTAAAGCAGGGATTTTATTTCCCTATAAAGTTGCACGTTTTCTCCCCAGCTCCACGTGAAGTCCTTCATAGACAAACACCTGGTGCCCTCCGGAAGAACAGCTCCTGCCTCCGTTGGTAATGATACGATATTTATCCTGGAAGTAATGAAAGAGAACCAGGAACACTCTTGGCTTAGATGGCTTGATATTCGGCACGTCTGTTGGTGTAGGTCCAATCGGTGGGCATGCGAATAGCATAAAGAGTTCTGTCTTGGGAAGACATCCGCCCCAGTCACTTCTTCAAAAAAACTCATGTTATAAAATTTAACAGGGTCCGAGCCTTCCATCTTTTCAGGAATCCCGACCACCCTTAGGTTGGATCTCCGCGACCGGTTTCTCGAGGTCATCTAACTTCATTTTCAGGAGTGTGTTTTCACTCTGTTAATGCAGCTATAGCAGTTTCGGGCGCTCACCAGTCCTGTCACTGTGGTCATTCAGGCCATCTTCAACCTCACGAATGGCGTTTCATCATGCAATTCATAATAGGATTTAACTTGCTCTAGACTAGTGTACACGGCGGGACAAAGCCACTCTTCAAGTTCTCTTTTTAGGACAGAGTGAATTGCTTGTGTCATATCAGCAAAGGAGTGCTGAACGAAGCCTCTCCAAATCCTCTGGTAGTTCAAAGGCCAGCTTCCGGGAGCGGTGCCAAAGCTGCAGCACTCTTGCTTGAGATTTCACTGTCTTTTCCGCCGGTTTTAGTTCGACGGCTCATTTACTTACAAGTTTTTCAGATGCTTATACTGGTTTGAGTCCTTTCAGAGCGTTTTATAGTGGTTATCTGAGAAATATAGCAAAGATAAATGAGTATACTTGAGCAGTAATCGGGAGCCACGCTCACACACAGCTGTTCAACCCATGTTCAACCCGGAGAGAGGGGGCATTTTCAATGGGGAGGGGGAGCCTAAGTTCTACCCCCTCTCTCTCCCCTCCTCGCTCTCTCTCTATCTTCATCTCTCTCGACTCCCACGCTCTCTCCTCGCTCTCTCTCTCTCTCTCTCTCTCTCTCTCTCCTCCTCTCTGACTCCACACTCTGTCTCTCCCCTCTCTATCACTCCCCCCTCTTTCTCACTCCATCCACTCACCCTGATCCGAAACGCCACCACAATTCCAGACAAAATCAAGATCATCAAGAGAAGACTGCACAATAAGGCAAGAATGGCGATTTTTCGCAGATACGGGGCAGATACAGACATTTTTTCACCCTGGAAACAGGAGGCAAAAGTCGTCCATCTTGAAACAGGCCCGAAAATTTTGCCCTTGTCTTTTTCTGTTTTTTTACTTCAGAGATACAGCACGGAAACCGGCCCTTCGGCCCACCCAGTCCTCGCCGACCAGCGATCGCCCGTTCACGCACTAGTTTAATTTGGAGATACAGCGCGGAAACTTAACTAAATTAACATTTGCTACTCCCTCCTCTGCTCTGCTCCCCTCTCCTCCCCTAATTGATACCCTAACTGATTAACTTACCACTGGCGATCTCCAGGTGGACGGACCCCTTGAGGCATCTTCCCGGGAGAGAGATGTGGACAATAGACAATAGGTGCAGGAGGAGGCCATTCGGCCCTTCGAGCCAGCACCACCATTCACTGTGATCATGGCTGATAATCCCCAATCAGTACCCCGTTCCTGCCTTCTCCCCATATCCCTTGACTCCGCTATCTTTAAGAGACCTATCTAGCTCTCTCTTGAACGTTTCCAGAGAACCGGCCTCCACCGCCCTCTGAGGCAGAGTATTCCACAGATTCACAACCCTCTCTGTGAAAAAGTGTTTCCTCGCCTCCGTTCTAAATGGCCTACCCCTTAATCTTAAACTGTGGTCCCTGGTTCCGGTCTCCCCCAACATTGGGAACATGTTTCCTGCATCTAGTGTGTCCAAACCCATAATAATCTTATATGTTTCAATAAGATCTCCTCTCATCCTTCTAAACTCCAGAGTAGACAAGCCCAGCCGCTCCATTCTCTCAGCATATGACAGTCCCGCCATCCCGGGAATTAATCCCGTAAGTCCTACACTGCACTCCCTCAATAGCAAGAATGTCCTTCCTCAAATTATGAGACCCAAACTGCACACAATACTGCACAGAAGGACCTCTTTGCTCCTTTACTCAACTCCTCTTGTTATGAAGGCCAACATGCCATTCGCTTTCTTCACTGCCTGCTGCACGGAATTTTGGATTTGAGAGATCACATGGGGTTAGCTACTTCATTGACTCCCCTTTCCTCCCCCTATGTTTCCTCCCTCCTCCCCTGTCTATTCCCTCTACTCTCCTCCACTCTAATTCTCTCCTCCTGATGGGAGTTGCCCCTCTCCATGATTGCCTTGCTGTGTATTGGACGGAATGAAGGGCCTCGGCCTGTGTAGACATGGAGCGGGTGATTGGGCGGGAAATTAGACTGGCATATGCGGATTTTAAAGAGACTGGTCGCCTGATTGGACTCAATCCCCTTGACGGCAGCGGCCAGATTGGACGCCGAGTGACCACATTATGTGATTGGACGCCGAGTGACCGCATTATGTGATGGACACACGTTAATGTGATTGACGCCGAGTAATACGCGCATGGGGACCAGGGGTTGGGTGGTGGTGGGCGCGAGGAATGTCGTTACAGAAACAAATGTCTGGAAGGCTAGGATCTTGAGAGAGAGAGAGAGTAGACAGTATGGAGGGATTCCACACTCCCTTTCCCCTCTCTCGCCCTCCCATCTCGGCGCCGCCCCTCTCTCCCTCTCCCCACATCCACTCTCCCTCGCCTCCCCCCCTCTAATGGTAAGTTTCTCCCTTGTGTTTGGGGTCCCTCATCCCCTCCCCCCTCTCCCTCTTCCCCCCTTCTCCCCCCCTCTCCCCTCCCTCTCCCCCCTCACTACCACCACCCCTCTCTACCCCTCCCTCCTCCTCTACCACACCACCGTCTCCAATCTTCACTGTCTCTCCGGGGCGCACCGACGCTGCTGCCCGTATCTCTCTACACTACCCTCGCCTCTCCACCTGCCACCAGCGGGCCAGAGCTGTCACCTCACTAGAGTACCCGCGCGAATCTGGAGAAATGGTTTTTGGTTTTTGTTTTAGCACCAGGCCCACAACCCCCACCATGCAGACAACACGTAGTCTGACTCGGTTCTGGATCCTAGTGCTACCTTCCCCACCAACCCCCGCCCAATCCATGCAGGGAAGATCCATCAGTAGTGATGTCTCTGCTAGGTCCTAGTGCCCCCTATCCCAATCCCTACAGGGAAGTCGCCCATCAGTAGTGATGAATCTGCTGGGTCCTAGTCCTAGTGCTCCCCCTCTGCAGGAATCCAGCCCCATCAATGCCCCCCCTCGGCAGCCCCATCATAGGTGACTCTGCTGGTTCCTTGTCCTAGGCTCACCCCCCCACCCCCCCCCCCTAATGGGAAAAGAGGATGAAGTCCTATCATCCGTCGAGATTACTCTGCTGGGTCCTAATGCCCCCCTCCTCCTACATGGTAGATCCATAAGTAATAATGGGTCTTCCCCTTCCCCCTCTTTTAATCAGGTTACCCCGACCACACACCCGCCAGTTAAAACTCCCCGCTTTATTATGGATCACAATATCTGGGAAAATAGGTTTGGACAGACTAGATGCAGGAACAATGTTCCCAATTTTGGAGGAGTCCAGAACCAGAGGTCACAGTTAAGAAAGGGGTTCGCCATTTAGGTCTGAGATGAGGAAAACCTTTTTCAGCCAAAGAGTTGTGAATCTGTGGAATTCTCTGTCACAGAAGGCAGGGGGAGACCAATTCACTGGACATTTTCAAGAGAGTGTTAGTTATAGCTCTTCGGGCTAATGGAATCAAAGGGAATTGGGGATGAAGCAGGAACAGGGTACTGATTTGGTTGGTACTGATCAGCCATGGATGATATTGAATGGAGGCGATGGTTCAAAGGGACAAATGGCCTACGAATGCAACTATTTTCTATGTGTGTATGTTTCTATTCTGAAAGGGGGAGGTGGGCAGCTAGAGCTTTATAGTCCATATTACTGCCTGAAAAATATCCACTAACAGCCTCCAGAGCCTTCTGTGGCAAAGAATACCACAGAATCAGCCATGATCATATTGAATGGCCTTGCTGGCTCAAGGGCCGAATGGTCTTCTCCTCCACATATTTTCTATGGTTCTTTGTTTCTACGTTTCTAGTCAGGAAAACTGTTAGGTAAACTGTTGACACTGAAGGCTGATAAATCCACAGGGCATAATGGCCTGCGCCCCAGAGTACTGAAGGAGGTGGCCCTGGAAATCGTGGATGTATTGGTTATCATTTTCCAATGTTCTATAGATTATGGATCAGTGGACTGGAGGGTAGCCAATGTATTGCCACAGTTTACGAAAGGAGGGTTGGACAGGCTAGATGCAGGAAGATTGTTCCCGGTGTTGGGGAACTCCAGAACAAGGGGTCACAGTTTAAGGATAAAGGGGAATCTTTTTAGGACCGAGATGAGAATAAACATTTTTCACACAGAGAGTGGTGAATCTGTGGAATTCTCTGCCACAGAAGGTGGTTGAGGCCAGTTCATTGGCTATGTTTTAAGAGGGAGTTAGATGTGGCCCTTGTGGCTAAAGGGATCAAGGGGTCTGGAGAGAAGGCAGTACAGGATACTGAGTTGGATGATCAGCCATGATCATATTGAATTGGCGGTGCAGGCTCCGAAGGGGCCGAATGGCCTACTCCTGCACCTATTTTCTAAATGTTTTCTATGAAAGCGAAACCAGGGCTTCATAGACTGGTTCGGGGCTGACATCGGTAGTGGGGAAGATTTTGGGAGCCCCCCCCTCTCCACCCTCCTCCTCCCCTCCCTCTTCCCGTCCCTAATCGTCCTCCCTGTCCCACCTCCCCCCTCCAAACTCCCTCTCCATTCTCCTCGCCCCACCCCCTACCCCCTTCATCTACCCATCCCTCTCCTTCTCACCGCTCCCTCTCCCTACCCCGCCTGCTCCTCCCTCCTCCCCGCTCCCCTATCCCCCCCTCTCTCCACTCCCCCTCCATCTATGCCTAACCCTCTTCCCTCTCCTCCTCCACCTCATCCATCTACCTCTTCTCGCGCCCGCTCACTGACGCGCTCACTCCCCCTCCCAAACCTCGCCCCCCTCTCTCTCACCCATCCTAACCCCTTCCTCTCCTGTGTCACGACCCCTTCCTCTCCACCATCCTAACCTTAATATCGACCCTTCCTCTCCCGTCATCTCCCCTTCCTATTCACCTTCCTCCTTCCACCTCTCGCTCCTGTCGCCCTAACACCCTGCTCCAACTCCTCTACCTCTGTCCTCGCAATTCCAAACTCTCAACCCCACCTCGCCCCTTTCATGGCCTGCCCTGTGAATGTCCCCTCCCACTCACATCCTCTCCCCTCCCCTCCCACCCTTCTACTCCTCCCCCACCCTTCCTCTCCCTGTCCCCCTCCCTTATCCCCCTCCCTCCACCAGACTCTATGGTAAACTTCCCCCCCCTCCATCTCCCCCTCCATCTCCCCCTCCCTCTCCTCCTCATCTGACCTACCCCTCTCCCTCTCCTCTCCCTCTCCTCTTCCCGCTTCCCCTCCCTCTCCCCCCCCTCCCCCTCCCTCACTCCCTTCTACCCCTCTCCCTCACTCTCCCCCATCCTCCCCTTCACTATCCCCCCTCCCTCCTCATTTCCCTCTCCCCTCACTCTGTCCCCCCCCCCCTCCCCCTTCCCTGTCCCCCTTCCCCATTCCCTCCCCAGCCTACTGTTCTCCTCTCTCACCTTCGCCTTCCCCTCTCTGCCACCCTACCTCCCTCCTCCAACTCCTCTCCATTTGACCCTACCCCTCCTCCGCTCTCCCTGCCACTTCCTCCCACCCACTGCCCGTACATTCTGCCCCTCCTGACCCACACTCTGACCACCTCTCTTCCCGTCCGTCTTCCTCTCCCGCGACCCCTCCCCTCCTATCTCCTCCCATAGTCTCGCTATCCTGAGTCTATAACCCTATCCCTCTCGCACTCATCATCTCTCACCCTTCTCTTCCCTCAACGCTTCTGTCACCTCCACTCTCCCCATCCCCATCCATCCTCTCCATCCGCATCCCGACACCTTCCCTCTGCCCCCTTCATTCTCTCTCTCTCTCCCTCCTCCAACCACTCCCTCCTCTCCCCTCCTACCCCATTCCATAGAAACATAGAAATTAGTGCAGGAGCAGGCCATTCGGCCCTTTGAGCCTGCACCACCATTCAATATGATCATGGCTGATCATCCAACTCAAGTATACTCTACCGCCTTCTCTCCATACCCCTGATCCCTTCAGCCACAAGGGCCAACATTCAACTTAAATATGGCCAACGAACTGGCCTCAACTACCTTCTGTGGCAGAGAATTCCACAGATTCACCACTCCTCTGTGGGAAAACGATTTTCCATCTTGGTTCTAAAAGACTTCCCCCTTATCCTTAAACTGTGACCCCCTTTGTCTTGGACTTTCCCAACATTGGGAACCAATCTTCCTGCGTCTGGTCTGTCCAACTCCTTAAGAATTTTGTAAGTCTCTTTGAGATCCCCCCCCTCAATCTTCTAAATTCCAGTGAGTACAAGCTGAGTCTATCCAGTCTTTCTTCATATGGGAATCCCTAGCCCTTCCCCCTCCCTATCCTATCCCCTCCCTCTCCCCTGTGTCCCTCCTACCCCATTCTTTCTCACTCTATCCTGTCCCCTCCATCTCACCTGCCTTCCCCCACACCCTTGGCTTCCCTCCTGCCTCTCGCTCCCCTCCGTCTCCCCCAGCTACCTCCCTCTGCCACCGCTTTCCTTTCCTCTCCCAGCCTTCAGCACACTATTTGGGTGACGGCACCACCGCCGGGGGAACATTGCAGCAGCAGACGGGACAATGAGACGGATTCTGGCTCTGGGGGAGGGTAGGGGGGGAGTTGAACAGCAGGGAAGGTGAGGGAGTGTGGGATAGAGAGGGGTTAGGGGTATGGAGGAGAGAGAGTGAGAGTATGGGGGATAGACGGGGGAGGAGTGAGGGGGGGAGGGGTAGTTAGAGAGTAGGAGGATTTGCAAGGGAAGAAGGGGGCACTGTGGGGAAAGGGAATGTGAGAGCATGGGAAGTGGGAGTATCTGGGGAGAGAGAAGTCATTTTTGTAGCAAGTGTAGGAACGTCTGGAGAAGGGGTGTGTAGACTGAGGAAAGAGAGGGAGTGTGGAGAGAGAGAGGGCGGGAGAAGCAGAGGGAGAGGGTGAGGGAGAGGGCGAGGGGAGAGGACAAGAAACACAGAAACATGCAAAAATAGGTGAAGGAGGAGCCACGTCGGACCTTCAAGCCAGCAGCGCCATTCACAGTATGTACTCCACAATCAGTAACCCATGCCGTCTTTTCCCACCCATATTTCCCTTGATCCTCTAGCCCCAAGAGCTCTATCTAACGCTCCGTTTAAATTCACCTGTGTGAATTGGTCTCTACTGCCTCTGTGGTTGAGAATTTCACATATTCCGCAACACTCTGGTGTGAAAACGTTTTTTTCTAATCTCAGTTTTAAATGGCCTCTCCTGTTTATTCTTGGTCCTGTGGCTCCTGGTTCGGGACTCCCCAACAGTGGGAACATTTTTCCTGCATCTAGCTTATCATGTTTCTTTATCATTTTTATATGTTTCTATAAATAACTCTAAATCTCTCATTCTTCTAATACAGTGAGAATACAAGCCCAATCTTTCTCTCATATGGCGTGTCTGTCCGCCCAACCCTGGGAGTTAACCCCGTAAACCTACGCTACACTGCGTCAATAGCATGGATGCTTCTGAACAATTTTACTTCCCCCCGGAGTCACGTGAGTGACTACGTGAAGAAGGCCGTCGCTCTTGCATGCGCGTTAATTAGCGGTCGACCCCCTGCATGGCACGACTGGCTGGGTAGCGTGTCACACCTACCAGTGGTAAGTTTAAAAGACCCTCAGGTAAGATGTTTGGACTTAATCTGAGGTCGTATGTTCGTTCAAAACCGTTGTTTGCAGAAATCGCTTCAAGCTTTGAAACGGGGAAATGGACAAAAAAGAGTGAAGGGGAGACCCACTACAGAAGAACGCAAGACTCGCGGGTAACGGCGCCCGTCAACTTTACCACCAAAGTCTGTGAGACAATCCAGTCGACTCCAGACTTGGTGACTACTCCTGCAGAGCACTGGTTGGCTAATCCAAAAAAGGGAAAAGCCAAGCAAAAGTCTTGTGAGGCCCTATAGACTTGAATTAGCCAGGGGCCAGGTTGGGTGGTGCATCTCCCACTATGAATAGCCATCGCGCTGGACGCCTGTCCCGCATGGAGCAATTCATGGAGAGGGATGCTCCACCATGACACACTCCTCGGATCGGAACTCATACCAGCGCGGGTCTTCCGAAGGAGAGCCCGCAGCAGCAGCACCTCGTTCAGGGCTGCATGATGTCCCCTCTCTGAGGGAGCGGAGGATCCGAAGCCAGTTTTGGGCTGGTTCAGAGTTTCGGCAGTATGTCTGAGGAACACACTTGACACAATGAGCACGGGTTGCGAGAAGCAGACTACTCGCCATAGCATCAAAATTTGCGATGTCATCGCAAATTGGTGAGCCGCTCGAGGCAGGAATTGGCAGCCAACATAAAATTCTTGGCTTCATATCAGCTCCGAGCGCAAAGTGATAGTGGATACAAACCATGAGGCACCACACGCTTAGTAACTGTGCGTCTTTAAGTGTGCCGGCTGTAAACAGATCAATATGGAACCACATCGGGGAGGCATCAGGAACCAGGAGGTAAAAACTCCAGAAAAATTCTGAGCCTGCTGGCTTCAGGCATCACAGCGTTCGCCAGATCAGTGGACGGACTCCCTTTGTCGGATGGCCAACAAGATGCGCTGGCATTATTATGTAAACGCGCATTTTGAGATAAATTGTTATCACAAGAATGCCATCCGCCCCAGTCTGAATCCAAAGTTTTGCAGGGTTGTGTAAAGCCAGTAATGTGCACCACTGTTTGGAGAAGATCTGCCCAAACAGGTCAAAGATCTGGATAACGAGGAGAAAGCCGTGGGGGTTAATCCGGGTTCCATCAACAAGCAGAGCTTTGGCCTTCCGGCGGCAGCACCCCTATGCCTCTACCATTGCAGCAATCGTTTTCTGGAAGTTGGTACCAGTATGAAGGCCGAACATTATGGACAACAGACTTTATTAGGGCATGGCCAAGGCCGGCCCTCCTCTAAAAATGCGCACCTCGCACACTCCAGCAGCTCTCCCCTCCAAACCTCGGGGGCGGGGTATACATGCCTCGAAACCACCAATAACCATGAAGTTAGGTGGATCTGGTTCTTTTTAGAACATGCAGGGTGTTGCATCACTCACTAGTTGGGGAGAATTTACGTTGGTTTGTGAATTAACATCGTGATTCGTTTATTACTGCACAAAACTACGTCAATTCCAAATTAAAATTCTAGTCTGGCTCAGTGACCACCCTCACGGCATACACCCGGTCCATTTATGCAACGAGAGTTTCCGTATTCAAGCCAAATTCAGTAATGAATAATCAAACCATGCTTGACAACCTAAAACTGTTGTGCAGTATCGACTGTCCATATGGGCTACTCTGCGAAATTACCTATAGAGCAGATCCGAAATACCCATTTACAGGTCCTGTCATAGACCTATGCATTTACCAGCATAAGGCATTTTGAGTTACATGGTGGATGTTCCGTATTTGGCATTCCCCAGGGGTATCATGCCAGTTGTGGCGACAGATTAAATACGCATGAGTCAATCAGTTTCTTCTATGGTCAAGTACTAACCACTCGGAGTTGATGGGTGCAACTCTATGGGTTAAGGGTTATTGCGGGAATATGCATCAACTGCATATTCATCTTTAAAAAATCAAAAACACCACAGCGGTGGCATACGTTAATCACATGGGTGCGATCAAGCCTGTATCCTGTGATAAACGGCTAACTCAGTTGGCAATTGGTGGCGGACACAGAACGGATGTAATCATATCATGTTTTATGACTTTATTGACTGATATGGAACACCGGATATCAATTTGTCTGCATGCAGACAAATCACCAGTCAACCAAAGTGTGTTGCATAAGAACAAGGCCAATAGGCAATGGCGGTGGATGTATTCCCGCTACAGTGGGGAAAGGATGTGCTTTATGCATTTCCTCCACTCTGCCTCATAAGTCTATGTTTGCTGAAGATCAAGCTAGACTCTGCCACAGGCTCCTGGTTATACCAATTTGGCCTACATAACCGTGAGTCGCATATCTCACTGGGGATGAACAGCCTTTATGGCCATTCCCAAGGTAGCATCTGCAGTCCGCCCTGATCAAAGTGGGGGGGGGGGGGGGGGGAGAAAAAACATCCTCTCCATGACCAAATTAATTTATTGGTTCACAGAGTCTGAGAAGATCTTTCCTGGGGCTCGGATTGCCTGATCGCACGATGGATGTACTCGCTGCAGGCTGGAGAGACAGTACGAAGAAACAATACATCTCCTACATTAGGAAGTGGGAAGTGTACTGTTCACAAGCCAATATATCATATGACTCAGCACGGATCACAGAGTCTGAGAAGACCTTTCCTGGGGCTCAGATCGTCTGATCGCATGATGGATGCACTCACTGCAGGCTGGATAGACAGTACGAAGAGACAATGCATCTCGACATTAGGAAGTGGGAAGTGTACTATTCACAAGCCAATATATTATATGACCTGTCAGCAGCGAGGACTATGGATGTCCTGCTAGACCAGATCCTAGCGACTGCAGGATGGTCTAGAGAGTGCATATTTCAGACGTTCTATCATAAAACCTGTCGCCAGACCAGGGGTTTTTGCCGACACTGTGTTCAGTTCTGTTATGAAGCGTCCCTGGATAAGAGGATCTACTGTTATTATAATTTGTCCATTAAAAACGTCAGCAAGTTTTTAAAAATTGTCATGTCTGGTTGCCTTTATCTCTCATCCTTGGTCAACCAATACAGTGTGTGGCTTGGACGTGCGTCAACGGCATGAAATCACAGAGCTTCAAAGTCTCACATAGTCACTCACGTGACTCCGAAGTAAATAGTAGATTAAATGAGAACTTACCAGTTTGAAGTTTGATCTTTATTGTATGAGGAGTTACAATGAGCGATTACGTGCCCACCGTCCCAACCCTCATAAAGGTTCAGCTGGTATTTCAAGTCTCTTGTATTTTACTATATAGTCAGTTCAACAACTGTTATTCTGTGATTTCACACCGCTACTTTGAAGGTTGACGCGAATGCGGGCTGACGGCCTTCTTCACGTATTCGCTCATCGTAGCTCTTCATAAAGTAAAGATCAAACTTCAAACTGGTAAGTTCTCATTTAATCTTATTATTAACCTTGTGAACCTATGCTACACTGCTTCAATAGCAAGGATGTCCTTCCTTAAATTTGGAAACCAATACTGCACACACTACTCCAGATGTGGGCTCACCAGGGCCCTGTACAACTGCAGAAGAGCATATTTACTCCTCTACTCAAAACCTGTCGATATGATGGGCAACATGCCGTTAGCTTTCTTCACTGCATGTTGTAACTGCCTGTCTAGTTTCAGTGACTGGTGTACAAGGACATCCAGGTCTCGTTGCTCTTCCCTTTTTCCTAATCTGACACAATTATGAAACATTACCTCCTTGTTCTTGCCGCCAAAGTGGATAACCTCCCATGTACCTGCATTATACTGCATCTGCCATGCACCTGCCCACTCACTCAACCTATCTGAGTCACCCTGCAACCTCCTATCATCCTCTTCGCAGTTCACGCTGCCACCCAGCTTTGTGTCATCTGCAAGTTTGCTAGTGCTACTTTTAATCCCATCATCTAAACCATTAATATATAATGTAAATAGTTGCGACCCCAGCTCCGAGCCTTGCGGCACTTCACTCGCCACTGCCTGCCATTCTGACAGGGACCCGTTTATTCCCACTCTTTGTATCCTGTCTGCCAACTAATGCTTTATCCACGTCAATACCCTACCTCCAATACCGTGCTCTAATTTTGCCCACTAATCTCCTGTGTGGGAACTTATCAAAGTATTTCTACACTACATCCACTGGCTCTCCTTCATCCATTTTACTTGTCACATCTTCAAAAAAAATCTGGAAGATTAATCAAGCAGTCAACCTGGATTTGTGCCTGGAAGGTCATGATTGACAAACCTTCTTGAATTTTTTGAAGCGGTTACTAGGGAAATTGATGAGGGTAAAGCAGTGGATGTTGTCTATATGGATTTCAGTAAGGCCTTTGACAAGGTTCCCCATGGAAGGTTGGTTAAGAAGGTTCAATCTTTGGGTGTTAATGGCGGAGTAGCAAGATGGATTCAACACTGGCTGAATGGGAGATGTCAGAGAGTAATAGTGGATGGCTGTTTGTCAGGTTGAATGCCAGTGACCAATGGGGTGCCTCAGAGATCTGTGTTGGGTCCACTGTTGTTTGTCATGTACATCAATGATCTGGATGATGGGGTGGAAAATTGGATAAGTAAGTATGCAGATGATACTAAGATAGGTGGTGTTGTGGATAATGAAGTAGATTTTCAAAGTCTACAGAGAGATTTGGGCCATTTGGAAAAGTGGGCTGAAAGATGGCAGATGGAGTTTAATGCTGATAAGTATGAAGTGCTACATCTTGGCAGGACAAATCAAAATAGGACGTACATGGTAAATGGTAGAGAATTGAGGAATGCTGTGGAACAGAGAGATCTAGGAATAACTGTGCATAGTTCCCTGAAGGTGGAATTGCATGTAGATAGGGTGGTAAAGAATGCCTTTGGTGTGCTGGCATTTATAAATCAGAGCATTGAATATAAGAGTAGGGAAGTAATGTTAAAATTGTACAAGGCATTGGTAAGACCAATTCTGGAGTATGGTGTGTACAATTTTGGTCGCCTAATTATAGGAAGGATGTCAACAAAATAGAGAGAGTACAGAGGAGATTTACTAGAATGTTGCCTGGGTTCCAGCAACTATGCTACAGAGAAAGATTGAACAAGTTAGGTCTTTATTCTTTGGAGCGCAGAAGGTTAAGGGGGGACTTGATTGAGGTCTTTAAAATGATGAAAGGGATAGACGTGGATAAGTTGATGTGGATAAGCTTTTCCCATTGAGGGTAGGGAAGATTCAAACAAGACGGCATGACATGAGAATTAAGGGACAGACATTTATGGGTAACGTGAGGGGGAACTTCTTTCCTCAGAGGGTGGTGGCTGTGTGGAATGAGCTTCCAGCAGAAGTGGTGGAGGCAGGATTGATTTTAACATTTAAAAGTAAAGTGGACAGGAAGGGAATGGAGGGGTATGCTCTGAGTGCAGGTAGATGGGACTATGGGAAAACAAATGGTCGGCATGGACTGGAAGGGCCGAGAGGGCCTGTTTCCATGCTGTAATTGTTATATGGTTATAAGCAGGATTTCGCATTGACAAATCCACGCTGACTTGGACCAAACCTTTTCTGCTATCCACATTCGCCATTATTACATCTTTAATAATTGACGCCAGCATCTTCCCCACCACCGATGTCAGGCAAAATGGTCTATAATCCCCTGTTTTCGCTCACACTCCTTTCTTGACAAGTGGGATAACATTAGCTACCCTTCAATCCACAGGAACTGATCCTGAACCTTCAGAACATTGGAAAATGATCAACAATGCGTACACTATTTCTAGAGCCACCTCCTTGAGTACCGTGGGATGCAGACCATCAGGCCCTGGGGATTTATGAGCCTTTCGTCCCATCAGTTTACCCTATACTATTTCTTGCTTAATTCAAATTTATTTCAGTTCCTATGTCTCCCTAGTTCCCCTGTCCTCTAGTACATCAGGAAGATTGTTTGTGTCTTCCTTTGTGAAGATAGAACTAAAGTACCTGTTCAACTCTTCTTCCATTTCCTTGTTCCTCATTATACTTTCACCTGTTTCTGCGTTAGACCGACATTTGTCTCTTCTTATCTTTTTCTCTTACCATACCTAAAGAAGCTTTTACTATGCTTCTTTATATTCTTGGCCAACTTACCCTCGTACTTCATCTTTTCACATCGTATAGCCCATTTTGTTACCTTATGTTTTTCTTTGAAAGTTTCCTAATCCTCTGGCTTCCCGCTACTCTTTGCTATGTTATATACATTTTCATTTAGTTTTATTCCATCCCTAACTTCCCTTGTCAGCCACGGTTGCCTCTTACTCCCCTCAGAATCTTTCTTCCTCGTTGCAATGAAATGATCATGCATCTTCTGGAATATGCCCAGAAATTCCTGCCATTGCAGTTCCACCATCATTCCTGCTAGGATCATTTTCCAGTCGACTTTGGCCAGCTCCTCTCTCGTGCCTTCATAGTCCCCTTTGTTCAAATGCAACACTGACACTTCTGATTTAAAATTCGCACTCTCAATTTGCAGAGTGAAATTATATTATGGTCACTACATCCAAGCAGTTCCTTTACCTTGAGTTCCCTCATTAAATCTGGTTCATTGGACAACACTAAATCCAGAATTGTATTTTCTCTGTTCGGCTCCAGTACAAGCTGCTCTAAGAATCCATCTCCGAGGCACTCCACAAACTCCCATCTTTGGGGTCCAGAACCAACCTGATTTTCTCAGTCTACCTGCATATTGAAATCTCCCATAACCACAGTGGCATTACCTTTGTTACATGCCATTTTAACTCCTGCTGCAACTTGCACCCTATATCCGGGCTACTATTTGGGGGCCTGTATATAACACCAATTAGTGTCTTCTTACATTTACAATGCCTCAATTCTATCCACAGCGACTCTGCATCTTCAGTCCCTATGTCACCCCTTGCAAGGGATAGAATTGCATCCCTCACCAACAGAGATACCCCACCTCCTCTGCCCACCTGCCTGTCCTTTCTATAGGATGTATAACACTCCGTTCCCAGCCACGATCCTCCTGCAGCCATGTCTCTGTAATCCCCAGAATGTCATATGTACCAATCTTTAACTGAGCCTTAAGCTCATCCGCTTTACTTCTTATACTTCGTGCATTCATATATAATACTTTTAATCCATTATTCAGCTCACCTTTCACATTGATTCCTATTTCAGTTGGCCATAATCTCCTAACCCTTCGTGAGTTTTCGGTCCCGTTAATTCTGGTGTCTTTAACGTTTCCTATACTCTCTTTCCTTTTAACTCCATTCTTGTATTTCCAATTAGTTTCCTCCCCGCCCACTATTTAGTTTAAAACACCGTGTAGCAGTGGCAAACCTGCCTGCCAGAATGCTGATCCCCTGCCTGCAACCCGTTGCTTTTGTACTATTCGCCCTTACCCCAAAACAGATCCCAGTGGTCTAATAATCTAAATCCCTGCTCCCTGCACCAGCTCCTCAGCCACACATTGAGATCCTCTATCTCCCTGTTCCTTCCCTCACCAGCACGAGGAACTGGAAGCAAACCGGAGATAACCACCCTGGAGGTCCTGCTTTTCAGCCGCATTCCGAGTTCTCTGAAGTCACGCTGTAGAATGTCTTTCCTCTTCTTCCCGACGTCATTTGTGCCGCCATGTATGTGGGAGGTGAAGGACACTGGTGGTGCCTCTGGCTGCTACAAATGTGAGAAGTGCATCCAGGTACAGCTCCTGACGGACCTTGTTGGGGAACTGGAGAAGCAAGTGGATGACCTCAGGTTCGTCCGAGAAACTGAGTCGTTCCTCGACAAGTCCTACAGTGAGATTGTTACACCTAAGGTGCTGGAAGAGAGAAAGTGGGTGACTGTGAGAAAGGGAGGGAAACTTGGAATGCAAAGGTCCCCGGGTGTTGAACCTCTTGTGAACAGGTTCACCCACTAAGAAGCTGTAGGGACAGAAGACGTTATCACACTGAGCAGTGGACTGGCTTGCGAAGCAAAAAGGGCTGTTGAGCCAAAACCAAAGAGGCCAACGTCACGCAACGCCATTGTAGTTGGAGACTCCATTGTGCGAGGTACGGAAAGGGGTTTCTGCGGAAACAGACGAGATTCGAGGATGGTGTGCTGCCTTCCTGGTGCCAGGATCCAGGATGTCACAGACAGAGTGCAGAAAATCCTCAAGGGCGAAGGTGAACAGCCGGAAGTGGCAGTGCATGTCGGCGCAAACTATGTCCGAAAGAAGGGGATGAATATTCTGCAGCGTGACTTTGGAGAGCTCGGAAAAATGCTGAAAAGCTGAACCTCCAGGGTTGTTGTCTCTGGTTTGCTTCCAGTTCCTCGTGCTGGCGAGAGCAGGAACAGGGAGATACGGGACCTGAATGTGTGGCTGAGCAACTGGAGCAGGGGGCAGGGATTTAGATTTTGAGATCACTGGGGGGGGGTGGGTTGTCAAATGAGAAATTCGACGATGGAGTTAAAGGGAAGGAGAGTAAAGGGATGGTTAATGACCCCAGAATTAACGGGAAAGGAAGCTCACAAAGGGATAGGAGAGTATGGCCAAGTGTAATAGTGATCGATGTGTAAGGTGATATGCGTAAGGAATTTAAAGTATTGTATATGAATGCGCGAAGTATAAGAAGTAAAGTAGATTAGCTTGAGGCTCAGTTAGCGGTTGGTAGATATGACATTGTGGGGATTACTGAGATGTGGCTGCAGGAGGATCGGGCCTGGGAACTTAATATTCAGGGTTATACATCCTATAGAAAGGAGAGGCAGGTGGGCAGGGGGGGGGGGGGGTAGCTCTGCTGGTGAGGGGTGGAATTCAGCCCCTTGCGAGGGAAGACATAGGGACTGATGAGGTAGACTAACTGTGGATTGAGTTGAGGAATTGTAAAGGCAAGAAGACAATAATTTGTGTTATTTACAGACCCCCAAATAGTAGCCCGGATGTAGGGTGTGAATTGCAGCAGGAGTTAAAACTGGCTTGTAACAAAGGTAATGCCACTGTTGTGATGGGGGATTTAAATATGCAGGTGGACTGGGAAAATCAGGTTGGTTCAGGACCCCAAGAAAGAGTTTGTAGAATGCCTCCGAGATGGATTCTTAGAGCAGCTTGTAATGGAGCCGACCAGAGAAAAGGCAATTCTGGATTTAGTGTTGTCCAATGAACCAGATATGATAAGAGAACTCGAGGTAAAGGAACCGCTTGGAGGTACTGATCATAATGTGATTAGTTTTAATCTGCAATTTGATAAGGAGACCGTTAAATCGGAAGTGGCAGTGATGCAGTTAAACAAAGGGAACTATGAAGGCATGAGAGGGGAGCTGGCCAATGTAGACTGGTAAGGGATCCTAGCAGGAATGACGGTGGAACAGCAATAGCAGGAATTTCTGGGCATAATCCGGAAGACACAGGATCATTTCATTCCAAAAAGGAAGAAAGATTCTAATGGGAGTAGGAGGCAATCGTGTCTGACATGAGAAGTTAGGGATAGAATAAAACTAAAATAAAAGATGTATAACACAGCAAAGAATAGCCGGAAGCCAGAGGATTGGGAAACTTTCATAATACAACAGAATGAACCAAAACGGGCAATAAGGACTGTAAAGATGAAGTATGAGGGGAAGCTGGCCAGGAATATAAAGAAGGACAGTAAAAGCTTCTTAGATATGTTATGGGAAAAAGAGTAGCAAAGTCAAATGTGGGTCCCTTGAAGGCAGACACGGGTGAAATAATTATGCGCAACAAGGAAATGGCGGAAGAGTTGAATAGGTACTTCGGATCTGTCATCACTAAGGAGGACACAAACAATCTCCCAGATGTTCTGGAGGACAGAAGATCTAAGGGGGTAGAGGAACTGAAAGAAATTTTCATTAGGCGAGAAATAGTATTGGGTAGGCTAATGGGACTGAGGATGACAAATCCCCTGGGCCTGATGGGTCTGCATCCCAGGGTCCTCAGGGAGGTGGCTCTAGAAATAGTGGACGCATTAGTGATCATTTGCCAATGTTCAATAGATTCAGGATCAGTTCCTGTGGACTGGAGGATAGCCAATGTTATTCCACTTTTCAAGAAAGGAGCGAGAGAGAAAACGGGGAATTACAGACCAGCCTGACTTCGGTGGTCGGAAAGATGCTGGAGTTAATTATTAAAAAGGTAATAATGGAGCATTTGGATAGCAGTAAAAGGATTAGTCCAAGTCAACATGGATTTATGAAAGGGAAATCATGCTTGACTAATCTTCTGGAATTGTTTGAGGGTGTGACAAGTAAAATGGATGAAGGGGTGCCAGTGGATGTAGCGTATCTAGACTTTCAGAAAGCCTTTGATAAGGTCCCGCATGGGAGACTGGTGATTAAAATTGGAGCACATGGTATTGGGGGTAGGGTGTTGACGTGGATAGAAAATTAGTTGGCAAACCAGAAGCAAAGAGTAGAAGTGAGCGGGTCCTTTTCAGAATGGCAGGCAGTGGCGAGTGGAGTGCTGCATGGCTCGGTGTTGGGGCCGCAACTGTTTACCATATATATTAATGATTTGGAAGAGGGAATTAGGAGCAACATTAGCAAGTTTTGCGGACTACACAAAGCTGGGTGGCAGTGTGAACTGTGAAGAGGATGTTAGGAGGGTAGAGGGACCTGGACAGGTTGAGTGAGTGGGCAGATGCGTGGCAGATGCAGTATAATTTGTGAGGTTATCCACTTTGGCGGCAAAAAACAAGGGGGCAGATTGGGGTTAGGTTAGGTAAGGGGGAGGTGCAGCGAGACCTGGGTGTCCTTGTACACTGGTCACTGAAAGTTGGCGTGCAGGTACAGCAGGCAGTGAAGAAAGCTAATGGAATGTTGGCCTTCAAAACAAGAGGATTTCAGTACAGGAGTAAAGAGGTTGTTCTGCAGTTGTATAGGGCTCTGGTGAGACCACATCTGGAGTATTGTGTACAGTTTTGGTCTCCTAATTTGAGGAAGGACATCCTTGTGATTGAGGCAGTGCAGTGTAGGTTCACAAGATTGATCCCTGGGATGGCGGGACTGTCATATGAGGAAAGATTGAAAATACTCGGCCTGTATTCACTGGAGTTTAGAAGGATGAGGGGGGATCTCATAGAAACATATACAATTATAAAAGGACTAGACAAGCTAGATGCAGGAAAAATGTTCCCAATGTTGGGTGAGTCCAGAACCAGGCACCATAGTCTTAGAATAAAGGGTTAAGACTGAGGTGAGAAAAAACTTTTTTACTCAGAGAATTGTGAATTTATGGAATTCCCTGCCACAGAGGGCAGTGACGGCCTAATCACTGGATAGATTTAAGAGAGGGTTGGATAGAGCTCTTGGGGGCTAGTGGGATCTAGAGACATGGGGAGAAGGCAGGCACGGGTTATTGATAGCGGACGATCAGCCATGATCACAATGTATGGCGGTGCTGGCTCAAAGGGCCGAATGGCCTCCTCCTGCATCTATTCTCTACGTTTCTGTGTTTCCATGCGCTACCACTTCCAGCTGCTCACCTTCACTCTTGAGGATGCTCTGTAATCGGTCCGTGACGTCCTGGATCCTGGCACCAGGTGGGCAACACACCATCCTTGACTCCCACCTGTTGCCGCAGAAACCCCTGTCCGTCCCCGACTACCACGGCTCTGCCTGACGTCTGTCTCTTCGGCTTTGCTTCAGCGCCACGTTTTGACCAACGATCATAGTTGTCTATCGTCTTTGGGCAGCATCTTTACACAGGGTGGAGCTGAGAACCTCCCAATGCATGGAGCTGATCATATTCACAGCTTGGGATTCGTCGAATGAAAACAAAATACACCCGCCCCATTGGTCCGAAGGCATGAGCAAAGGCAGAGGTTGTGAGATCTACACGGAAATCCAGGCAGAAAATAATTGCGATGGCGAGGTAAGGTTTGATGTTGCTGCCAATGTTTCCTCCATTTGGCCCCCTCCTCTTCTTGCCGCTTTCTGATCTGTCCTGGACCAGTGGTCCTGTCGGTCTGTGAGGTTGGGTGCAACCGGGATTGCGGAAGTCCACCTTCACCTCGGGCCGGAGTCAATTCTAGTTAACCCTTTCTGCTGCTGGGAATGCAGGAACAGATCCGGATTTTAACATAACCTGGAGGAATTCTGTCTGCGGCATCCATTGCAACTTTATTCGCAGTCCCGAGCGAAACTAAAACAAACGACAAAGAGGAACGTGTTCTCCGATTCACCAGAACAGTTCATGTATGTGGCTTTAGCTGGTATCAGGCGTGAACAACGAGAGAGGAGGGAAGCGCGACAGACTCGCGTTGAAGAAAACATCAAATATAGCAGGAAGAAGATTCATTTTTCGCTTAAATTGTTGTTATAATGTTGAAATAATCCCTAACGCGGGTGGAGACATCTGAACTGACCTCTGGAGAGGAGAGTTCTGTCACCAGTCTTTATGTAATAACTAATAAATAACCATAGTAACAGCCTGCAGGAGGACGTCGGAGACTTTTCCAAGAATGCCGCAGACACAATTCCTACAGGTGATATTCAAACCATATCCATGTTACCGTATCCCTATCAGCAGAAACGGTGAACAAGAAATTACAAAAACTTTATTCACAGTATACAGTAGTAGATTGTCAAACCGGTTGGTCTTGGTTTCAGCAGCGAGACCGCTCCCTGATCTGAGGAATGTGCGGGTTGGAATCCATGGACAACGCTGTATCTCACAGAACTACTGCCGCACCTCGCAAATCAATCATCACCTGACTCGCTGGAATGAAGCAAAGAGGAAACGATTTTAAAATATATCCGTGCGCAGTCAACACATCCTTGTAGAATTAAGGTGACACTGTCGCAGCTCAGATTTATTTCTGGTCTTTGTTTCCAATTAATATTTAAAACGTAAAATGACATTCCTATGATCGGCCAGGAATCAGTAGCGTGGGGTTATAATTGTGCTTGCACTGGGGACATGCGTGCTGCTGCTGTTGTCTGTTGCAACGATATGGATCCCCGCACCTTTACTCTGGATTAAAGACACGGCACCAGTGGCTGGGAAAGGAGAGAGGTTTACGTGGATAGGTCAGTGGAAGTAAATAATATGGTATTTATAGCAAAGTGGGAATATTGGAAAGTGTTTTCGGAGTCTCGATTCAATTATGATCATATACTCCGCCAGTTAATAATTTATCCAAAGTGGATGCAGAACTCAATTCATATTTTCACTTTTAAAGCCATCAGATAATTAAATTATCTTGCCACTTCATCACAGTAACCCTCTAACAAAATGTAAAGCAGACAGACAATGAAGAGTTTAAAAAAGCTCCGTGAGTAATTGGTAGAAGACCACTTTCTGTCGGTTTTCAGGCAAAATAATGCAATCGACCTCCAGGTCTCTTGAGGAGATAACGTTTCGAATAGAAAAGCGGGAATTAGTTAGTGCGTTGGATTTGGACTTTCAGATGGTTTACTGGAGGTTGTTTGAGATTAGATAGTCGATGACCTTGGGAGGACGGGTTTGTTGGATCTGATATTGTGCGTGTTGGTTGACCAGGCAACGTTTTCCTTCGCATTCAATTGTTGCTTGGTGGTTATATTAATATTCTTCATTCCAGAACCACAGAAGTTTGGAACGCTTGTCAACATCATAGCTGAAGGTGGCGATTGGGGAAGGGATTGACATCTACATCAAGTCAACAGAAAGGTTTGTAGAGCCTTCTGTGAAATATAAATGTCGCCCTGACAATAGGCGTGGAGCTGTTGCAAATACTGAGGTTAACAAAAGAAGTGGCAATAGGGAAGGGGCTGATCAGATAAAGTTTACACCTGCAGGGTCAGCAGAGTCACATGTGGACGGATGCAGGAACTGTGCGATAAATCACCACATTTTGGTTTATGTTATCACAAAAGTGGTCAGAATGTCAATGTCCAGAATCAAGGGTCATACTGCATAGAAATGGACCTTTGACCCACGATGGGTCTGCCAGCCGCCAATCCCTCTACACTCTCACCAACATCTACAGATGCGCCCTGGTAAGCATTTTATCAAGGTGCATGACAGCATGTTTTTGTCAGAAAGATCTGCAGATGCTGGTTTAAACCGAGGATAAACACAAAAAGCTGGAGTATCTCAGCGGGACAGGCAGCATCTCTCCTGAGATGCTGCCTGTCCCACTGAGTTACTCCAGCTTTTTGTGTATATCTATAGTTTTGTAAGCGCTCCTTTCAAGACCTCAATAAGTTGCATCGAGTTGTGAATGTAACTAGACTATCACGCAAACCAACATCCCTCCCATTGACTATCTACACTTCCCGCTGCCTTGGCAAGACACCAGCATAATGAAGGATGAGTCACACGCCGATCACCCCCTCTTCTCCCAGCTCCCACCAGGCACGGGATATAGGTGTGAAAACGCATACCTCCAGATTCAGTGAGAGTTCTTTCAAAGCTATAATCAGGCAACTGAACCATCCACTCACCAGTTAGCGATTGGTTCTGTCCGTCCAATTGGAGACCCTCGGACTATCGTTAATCACACTTTACTGAAATTAACTTACACTGAATGCCATTCTCATTTTCTTGTTCTGTGCCTTGTGGCTGACTCGATTGTAATGCCTAAGAAGGAACTGCAGATGCTGGAAAATCGAAGGTAGACAAAAATGCTGGAGAAACTCAGGGGGCAAGGCAGCATCTATGAGCGAAGGAAATAGGCAACGTTTCAGGTCGAGAGACCCTTCTTCAGACTGATGTGAGGGTGGGGGGGGGCAGGAAGAGGAAAGGAAGAGGCGGAGACGATGGGCTTAGGGAGAGCTGGGAATGGGTGGGTGGGGGGGAGAGCAGGGACTACCTGAAATTGGAGAAGTCAATGTCCATACCGCTGGGGTGTAAACTGCCCAAACGAAATACGAGGTGCTGCTCCTCCAATTTACGGTGGGCCTCACTCTGGCCAAGGAGGAGGCCCAAGACAGAAAGGTCGGATTCGGAATGGGAGGGGGAGTTGAAGTGCTGAGCCATCGGGCGATCAGGTTGGTTGTTGCGAACTGAGTGGTATGAGTGGGGGACTGATTTGTGGAAACTTGGGGAAAAGAAAATGTCTAAACTGTATTGATCTATTGTACAGCCTCCGAAAATGTCAGATGGATTTTCCGCAAGGTTAATGTATTGTATATATTTATCATTCGAATAAAGTATATTTTGAAATAAAAAAAGTTTTGATCTGAGTGGAGGTGTTGGGCGAAGCGATCGCCAAGCCTACGCTTGGTCTCGTGGATGTAGAGCAGCTGACACCTAGAGCAGCAGATGCATTAGATGAGGGTGGAGGATGTGCAGGTGAACCTCTTTCGCACCTGGAAAGACTGCCTGGGTGCTTGGATGGAGTCAAGGGGGGTAAAAGCGACAAGTGTAGCATTTCCTGCGGTTGCAAGGGAAAGTGCCAGGAGAGGGGTGGTACAGGTGGGAAGGGACAAATTGACCAGGGAGATTGTAATGCATAGTATTTTCTCTAACTGGTTAGTATGCGACAAAATTACTTTTCATTGTACCTTAGTACATGTGACAACAATAAACTTATCCCATTTCCCAGCATTCCCAGATTTGTAGTCTACTATCCATTTACAATTTGAATGCTTATCCAGATGCTGCCCAAATAGTGTGAGAGTACTGCCTCCAACACCATGTCACGCAGTGTGTCCCAGACTGTGGCCATCCTCTGGTGAAAGATTCTTCTCCAGAGATCATCCTGTAAAGTCCTGACCTAAATCCATGCATCCCCCACCTCCCCAGGTCACGGACACGTCTACGATAGAGTAAGGTATTTTTTACCATCGACTTTTCTCATTGCTATTTCTTCCTCTATCTGATCGCTGCTTGTCCTCCGCAACTTAAATGAACACTTAAATGAACAATTCAACCACTGCAGTCTTTGTTGATAATTGAAATATTCATTTCTGAGCAATATCCTGATGGATCTCCTCTGAATCCTTCCCACAGTATGGAGATCAGAATTGCACACACAACTCCACATTAAGACTTCCTCTAAATGTGTAACTATAAAAAGTACTTCCCTGAACTTGCATTCCATGCTGCAGCTAATGACAAGAATGCTAAATGTTGTATTAGTGTGCTGCTGACTTTAGGGATCTATGGATGTGTATGGGTGTTTTCTCAGTGGTCTCTAGACCCTTGTCATTCAGGTTTTATTTATCCCTCCAACATGCGACAACTTGCACTTATCAGGATTAAACGTGAAAGTAATTTCTCCGCCCAACATGTTGACTAATCATCCACAAATACTGGTTCAAATCCTGTTGCAGCGGTAGAAATGCTTGGTCAAGTGATCACAATTTTGGCAGATAACTGAAAGGCCAAAAACAGAAATATTTGGAACAGAATGATCAGATTATCTCAAAATAACAAGCATTCAAATTGTAATGGCAATTTCTTTATTTTCCAATGTCCAACTTTCCGTTGCCAGGTGATTCTTCAGTAAGTGTCTTCAGTGAGTCCCGCTACTTTGATGCTGTATATAAGGAAA
Organism: Okamejei kenojei; assembly: GCA_035221665.1. Classification (NCBI taxonomy): domain Eukaryota; kingdom Metazoa; phylum Chordata; class Chondrichthyes; order Rajiformes; family Rajidae; genus Okamejei; species Okamejei kenojei. The sequence continues at coordinate 13,568,951 of CM069170.1, forward strand.
ATCCGTAATTCTATCCCATTTCTTCTTTTTCTATATTGTTAATAAACATCATAATCATAAATAAAGATTAAATCCTAAATGAATAATGCATTATTTTCTTATATTTTTTTCCCGATGTTCGATGCCCCCCCCCCCCCCCCACCCCAGAAAACCGTGTAGCCCGATGGTAGCTTGTGAAATTTCAAGTCGGTATATTTTTTTAATGGGGGATCTATCGGAAATGAGAATACTTTTAAACGCTAGGTATTAATAATTAAAATATTTATCACCTTAAAAAAAATCCTCTCTTCTAAAAATGAAATTGTAAATCTTACCGTTTTTTTCAAAAAAACCTCGTCCTGATGATTGGAGTAATTTACAGTCACGCACATTTGTTGAGCCGTCCCACATGGCTATAAATAGAGTAGACGCGAACATGCGACATAAGAACGCGGAATTCAAATGTCTCCTACCTTGTGAAATTCTCCTGATCGCGGGACGAGAAGCGTGTGAAAATCCCGTTTCTTGTGCATAGCGGGTACGTACCTCTATTCGGCGTTATCTCCGAACGGTACTGAACACTTAGAATCTTTTTTTAAATTCGTCCTTTTTTGATTTGTTCTGGAGAACAAATCGTACCATGTGGCATTTGTCTAAACGATATGGCGAGGCATGGCCTTCCGGCGAGGCCATCCTGGCTAAAGGCTCATGGGCCACCATTCCCGTCACGGCCACGTCCTCAATTTAACCCTCGATCTCCATCCAGCTCCAGCCGCACACAAAGCCGTCGCAGACGCCGCATGTTCCCCGTGACCCGATGTCCCTCTCCACGCCCGGCCCTCTTCAGCCCTTGACCCCCCACCGGGGAACAAGAGCTGAAGAAGGCCGGGCGACAGAGGACATCGGGTCACGGGAAGATGCGACGGCTGCGACGGCGCTGTGTCCCGCTGGAGCTGGAGGAGCTGCTGGAGCTGGAAACTGGGGGTAAGTAACCCTAACTTACCCACACCGGCCAACATGTCGCAGCTGCACCAGTCCTATCTGCCAGCGTTTGGCCCATTTCCCTCAATATTATACAATAGTATACAATATAATACAATATAATACAATAATATACAATAAATACCATTTCATAAAATATAATAAAATATGATACAATATTATATAACATAAGACAAAATGACAATATTATACAATATAATAAAATAATATACAATACAGTACAATATAACACAGTAATCATACAATATAATATATACAATACAATAATATACATTAATATACAATATAATACAATAATATACAATATAATACATAATACAATAATATACAATATAATACAATATAAGACAATATTATACAATATAAGACAACATAATATAATGTAATACAATAATATACAATAATATATAATAATATACAATATAATACAATATAATACAATATAATACAACATTATACAATATAATACAATAATATACAATATTATATAATATTATACAATATACAATATAAATACAATAATAATATACATTATAATACTGTATTATATTATACAATATATGACAATATTACACAATATCATAAAATAATATTCAATATAAGACAATATAATACCATATAATACAATATTATAAAATATAATACAATATAAGGCATTTCCACTTCCATTTCAGTTTCAAGCACAGGATAGGCTGGCCAAGCAATTCATTTTCATTTCCATTTCCATTGCATTTCCATTGCCATTTCAGTTTCAAGCACAGTGCAGGCCAAACAACTCATTTCATTTTCATTTCCATTGCATTTCCATTGGCATTTGAGTTTTCAAGCACAGGGCAGGCCAAACAACTAATTTAATTGTCATTTCATTTGCAATTCCATTTGCCATTTCAGTTTGAAGCACAGGGCAGGCCAAACAACTAATAATTTTCATTTCATTTCATTTCCATTGCCATTTCAGCTTCAAGCACAGGGCATGCCTAACAACTAATTTAATGTTCATTTCCATTGCATTTCCATTTGCCATTTCAGTTCCAAGCACAGGGCAGGCCAAACAACTATTTGCAATGTCATTTCATTTCCATTTGCATTTCAGTTTCAAGCACAGGGCAGGTCAAGCAACTGATTGCATTTTCATTAAGGGCGAACAAATCATTTATTGCAAGAACATTGCAGACTCACAGTTCAGTTGATTCATAGCTTAGAATCACAGTTGTGTGCTCTCCCTCGTGATCTTCCAGAATGACTGACTCACGTCCAGGCATCTGGAGTTTTATACTCCTGCCCCCTCAGAATGGGAGTTACCTTCAACAAGGTGATTGTCAGGCGAGGGGACCAATCAGCTGATCTCAAGATTTTGGTAAACATTCATAACTTTTATTTTTCAGCGATCGGAAAAATCCTTGGGACTGCTGCAGCGGAGGAAGACGGTGAGTAAGGTGGCAAAAAATCATAGCGATATAGGATAGCGTTTTTTCTAAAATCAATTAACAGCGTAGATAGGAAGTGGTCAAGATGAGAGTTAGTAATATAGATTTAATTGCAGACATTGGATGTTTTCTCTGAAACTGTATCTGCTGAGAAAACTATATTCAGCACTCTCTTCGCTCTACCTGCTGTACCTGCGCTTGGCTTGGTTACATTTATGTATAGGCTTACCTGATTAGATTGGATAGCAAGCAAACAAAATATTTTCACTGTTTCTCAGTACATGTGACAATAATAATCATCAGCACATTAATGCAGCTGGTAGAACCGCTACCTCACGGCGCCGGAGACTCTGGTTCGATTCTAACCATGGCCACTGCTTGTGTGGAGTTTGCATGTTTTTCTTATGATGTCGTGTGTTTCCTCTCACATGCCTAAGGCATGCTGGCATGAACGTCAATTGCCCTCTGTAAATGTGCTCCTAATATGCAGAACGCGAGATAACATAAAACTAGTGTGAGCGGGTGATCGATTAATGATTGGCGTGGACTCGGTGGGGGGAAGGGCCTGTTTGCATACTGTGCCTCTGAACTCTGAATGGTAAACCTAAAGCTAAAGGGCGATAATAAGTTGAGTTTAATGTCGCAACGGTGTATTCTGTCAAAAGGTGTCGACATTGTGTCCATCCAGAATCAAGAAGAGAATGCACCCCGTGGGATTGAACAGTGGGACGGGGACAATTGTTGTGAGATAGCACATTGTTTAGATGCCGCAGGGAATAAGTTACAGCAACAGCCTGGGGACCATTGTCAGGGCAAGCCGAGGATCGCAGCCGGGTCTCCCTCCGTGCAGTGAGCGGGTAGACAGCGGCCCGTGGCCTGACAGCAACCCGCTGATCGGACCGCCTCATCTCCGTCATGTGGTCTGCCTTTTAGCAGAGTGGGGTGGTGACACTCCAAGTGCAGCTATCCGTGGAGGAAAACAGACAACCCTTGATAATTCCATTATTTTGATTCATCACAGCTCCTCCAATGTCTTCGATGACGGAGCTCCTGGAAAGGTGTGATGATTCGCAGCTGCTCGATTTGACAAATCATTACCGCAAGAGGCTGGAAAAGGCGATTCAAGAGGCGGTGAAGAATGTCGTCTTCATTCTAGCATACGAGAGATATTTCAGTGAGCAAGAGTACAAGGTAGGGAGTGGAATGGATGAGTGGGTTATTTCAGCCGATACTCAAAAGTTTTCATGCACGAATATTGTGGGCCAAAGGGTCCATTCTTGTGCTGGACTGCTCTTTATAATTATATTCAGGATATGGTTCAATACACTGACACAACCCCAAGTGTTTCAATGATTCACATCGCTAGCAAATTTTCAAAACACTCGCGACACAATAGTTCTATGTGCATTTTACATTTTTGGGATAATTAATAGGTGATCAACTTCTCTTTGCAGTCTTACATCCTTGTTTTTTCCCCAGAGTCATTTTTAACCTTCTCTGCCAAATTGATACAATTAAAGGCCTTCTGTTATTTCCTGGTGAGTCTTATTAGCCTCAGCCGGGTATACAAACTCCTATATTTATCGTTACTCCTCTCCGGCCAGCTATGCTTTACAATGTAGAACAATTGAATAAATAAGATTGGTGATCTCTACAGGGAAAGTTTATTTCTCTAATTTCAGGAATTACAACAAAATTATGGATTACATTCCAATGAATATTTTAGATATCTACAAATTAGAGATTATGTTAAATCAAATACAATAGATTTTAGTTATAGAAAGACAGAAATTTTAGATGAATGTCTAAATAAACATCCGAATACCGAAAAATTAATAACATATATCTATAATATATTTTACTGAAAATGATTTACCAAGTACGGATAAATATAGACAAGCATGGGAAAACGAATTAGATCAAGTAATTAGTAGAGAAGTATGGAATGAAAGTTTACAACATATACACCACTGTTCATTAAATGCCAGACACTCCTTGATACAATTTAAAGTTATACATAGATTACATCTCTCAAAATCCAAATTAAATAGAATTTTCTCAAATGTTTTCTGCGATATGTGATAAATGTCAACAATTAGAAGCTAATTTAAAACGCATTCATTCACAAAATGTATAAAAATTACTAATTTTTGGATAGAAATTTTTAAGATAATCTCAATTGTAGTTAATGCAAATTTAATTCCAGACTCAAAATTAATCAAATTGGGAATACTAGAAACGAATCAGATATTAACAACACAGCAAATAATTTTTATTGGCTAATAGTTTTAATAATTGGTAAAAAATTAATCCTAAGATTTTTGGAAAGGTTCCCATTTCCCCTACAATTAAAATGTGGATTACAGAAATGTCAGAGACATTTCACCTGGAACGATTAAGACTTGTCCTGATGGACAGGCTGGATCAATTCAGAGGAATATGGTCTCCATTTATTGAATATTTAAAGGGTTAAGATGGTCCGGTTCGAGGCCATGACTGAAGCCTGAATGAATGAATAGATGAAGAATTATAACAATAGATCATGAATATATATCCAATGAAGAATATCTTGTTTAATACTCCACTCATTTAATCTATCTCTTTTTATTTATTTTTTTTCCTCTTTATTACCTATCTCTATTTCCTACTGCTATAAAATAAAAAAATGTACAAATAAGATTGACTGTAAATTTTAAAAATATTAAGAATGTATGTGACGATAATATTTTCTTTTTTTCTTTGATATTATATTATTTCTTCTTAATTTGTAATTACTTCTAATAAAAATATTTTACAAAAACAAAAAAAGCAAAACAATGTAGACACTTTCTGAATCTATAATTGCCTTTCCCAGTGTGACCCAGTGTAATTTACCTTCCATATGTTAGACAATAAAACAATAGGTGCAGGAGTAGGCCATTTGGCCCTTCGAGCCAGCACCGCCATTCAATGTGATCATGGCTGATCATCCCCAATCAGTACCCCGTTCCTGCCTTCTCCCCATATCTCACGCGACTCTGCTATTTTTAAGAGCCCTATCTAGCTTTCTCTTGAAAGCATTCAGGGAAACTGCCTCCACCGCCTCTGAGGCAGAAGAATTCCACAGACTCACCACTCTCTGTGAGAAAAAAGTGTTTCCCGGCTCCTTTCTAAATGGCTTACTCCTTATTCTTAAACTGTGGCCCCTGGTTTCTGGACTCGCCCAATATGGGAATATGTTTTTCTGCCCCTAGTGTGTCCAAGCCCTTAACAATCTTATATGTTTCAATGAGATCCCCTCTCATCCTTCTAAACAGAGTGTACAAGCCCAACTGCTCCATTCTCCCTCAGCATATGACAGCCCCCGCCATCCCCCAGAAATTAACCTTGTAAACCTTCGCTGCACTCCCTCAATTGCAAGAATGTCCTTCCTCAAATTACGGGACCAAAACAACTGCACACAGTACTCCAGGTATGGTCTCACTAGGGCTCTGTACAACTGCAGAAGGACCTCTTTGCTCCTACATTCGATTCCTCTTGTTATAAAGGCCAACATGCCATTCCTGTCTTCCACTGCCTGCTGTGCCTGCATGCTTACTTTCATAACTGATGAACAAGGACCCCAGATCCCGTTGTCCTTTTCCAACTTGACGGCTTTTAGATAATAATTTGCCTTTGTCCTGTTATTGATACCAAAGTGGATAACCTCACATTTATCCACATTAATCAATCTGCCGTGCATCGCCCACTCCACCTCCCCCAACATGTACAAGTCACCCTGCATTCTCAAAGCCATCCACCTCACAGTTTACATGGCAACCGAGCTTCGTTTACCTTTGTTCCCAACATCCTTCTTACCAGTATGTAAACTCTGGGTTTTTAAACATTCTACTACCACTGGGCCATTTCGTTTAAGGTTCTAATGTTAGCAGATGATAGGTTCATAATAATATTAAAATATCTAATTATTGAGGAATAGCTAGTAACTACAGACCATGTTAACACGTGTTCATCCAAGGCAAATCAGTCTGACAAATGTATTGAGTTTGTTGATGATTTAACCTGCATAGTACACAGAGGGAACTATGCAGCAATCTTAAGGACAAAAACAAAAGTGCTGGATGAATTCAGCGGGGTCTGGCAACTTCCGTGGAAGGAACTAGACAGACTACATTTCCGGTTTGGACCTACTTCCAGAGTAGTTGTGGGGAAGCTTGGCGTTCACTGGATGTTCGAATGTGGCATTTCAAATGAGCCCTGTAAAATGCAGTGGTCAGGATCTTAGTTTAGTTTGGTTTGTGGTTGTCGACGTGTGATACCTGGGGTAGAGTGAAATAAGTTTTGTTACGTGCTATCGTAACAACGGAAAGATTATTCACAATTTACAATCAAGTTGTCCACAGTGTAGTGGTTCAAGGTTAAGGGTGGTGGCATCAATTATTGCAAAATTAATAGACCAATGGTAATTCCAATTAAAGATAGTTCAAGGTCTCCAATGAGGTTGCTAGTAAGTCTGGATCGCAGTCAAAACTGGTGAGGAGGACGGTACAGTCGTTTGATAATACGCTGGATAATAGCTTGAAACTGAAATGGCAATGGAAAGGAAATGAAATGAAAATAGAGTTGAGTTGTTTTGTCCCTGCTCCCGTTGCTTGAAACTGAAATGGCATTGGAAATGAAAAATAAATGCCAAATGAGAGGAGTTGTTTGGCCTGCCCTGTACTGGATATTGAAATAGTAATGGAAATGCAAATGAAATTGCAAATGAGATGAGTTGTTTGGCACGCCCTGCAACCTATGCTTGAAACTGATATGCCAATCGATTGGCACTTGGAAATTAAAATGAAATTAAATTGATGATGAGTTGTTTGCCTGCCTTGTTGCTTGAACACTGAAAGACAATGGAAATGAAAATAAAATGAAAATGAGATTAGTTGTTTGGCCCGCCCTGTGCTTGGAAACTTAAATGGCAATGGAAATGAATGTTCAAAGGAAAATAAGATGAGTTGTTTGGCCTGCCCTGTCCTTGAAACTGAAATGCAATGAAAATTGAAATGAAAATGAGATGCAGTGGTTTGGCCCGCCATGTGCTTGAAATTGAAATGGCAATGGAATATGAAAAATGAAATAAAAATGAGAATGAGTGTTTGGCTGACCTGTGCTTTTTTTTTAAACTTGAAATGGCAATTCGGAAATGGAAAGAAAATTGAGTTGTTTGGCCTGTTCTGAACCCACTCATTTCGGCCACCATGACTCATACTGCCAAGAAACCTGTCTTCTTTTGCCCAATGCCCGAATTAGCCCAAGGAGTGTATTTTGGCCCTTAATGCCTTGCCAGAGCCAGGAAAAGTTAAGACTGTCAATGTGCCGGGTCCTTTCACTGAGATTTCACTCAGATTGTTTTTCTTTAAACAGCCCATTTCAGCCCATCATGGCCTGTATAGTCCTGAGGAGTACCTTTAGTCATCTGTAAGATATCCCCCTGCTAAGTAGTAAATCTCACCCAGTCTTTTTCTTCCATCTCTCTTTGGCTCATGTGAGTTCCAGGCTGTATAGACCCTCTCCTTTATTGCTGCTGTGGTTGCAGAAATTAGATGGGAATATGACTAAAATAATACTCTACCCTCCCTTTCTCTCTCACAGGTCTCCCACCTGTTTTGGGCAGAATTCCTGGCAGTTTCTGAGCTGTCAGCCCAGCAGACTTGATGAATGAGCTGCCAGCCCCAACTGGCCTGAGTGGACTGAGATGTTAGCACCAGGGTCCTCTGAGTGACTGAGCTGCCAGCCCAATAATCCATTTCGACGCAATGTCCATCTAGCCTCTGGAGGAAGAAAAACCAGTCCCTTCGTGCACACAACAGCCATAAAAAGCGCTCGAGTAGCCCCCCCCCCCCCATACTGGAATTGGTGGAGTGGGTGGAATATTGCATTGGGAGACTGCCTTCCCGTTGTGAAAACATGGGACAAAGTGGTTCCCACTTTTATACAAATAAAATTGACCAAACCAAGGGGCAATACATAGAGAAGGGGGGTTTTGGGGTACAAATAGTGTAGAATCTTGTTCTTAGCATTGGTAGCATACCAGGTTTCATAGACAAACTTGTTTCAAGTCTCTGGAGGGCATGCCCATACAAACACGGGTCAGAATCTGTAAGAAGGGTTCCACACCAAAAATGCCCAGCCCTTGTGCCATGATAGCTGCTACCCGACCGAAGTGTTTGAATTTAGTTTAGCGATACAGCGCAGAAACAGGCCTTCAACCCACGGGTCCGCGCCGACCGCGATCCCGCACATTAACATCACTAGGGGACAGGTTTTACATTTTTTACCAAACCAAATTAACCTCCAAGGACTAATTCTTAAAAACCTGTACGTCTTTGGTTAAGAATATTTCTTCCCTCTCAACCTTCTACCCCCTCCTTACTTTCTCCCTACTACCCCCACCTACCCTC